>AGDA01010367.1:0-13488 GCA_000281935.1 Mengenilla moldrzyki | reverse complement strand
ATGTTTTCTATGAAAATTGAAATCGCACACGTATACGCATACGATAATCATATTATTCAGAAATTCAAATATTTTACATTTTCACATATTTTACGTTTTAAAATTTCAAATATGAGCTAAAAGATATTTGGAAAGTAAAAAAGGCAACCCTGTTAAATGAAAGATATTTTTTTATAGTGGAAGGAAAAGAAAGGTACTTAAAAAGTGTATTGACTTGAAAAGGACTACAGTAATTGAAAATGGTTGGGAACCGCTGGTGTAAACTATCGAATTTGATTTAATGAGTTATGTCTAATTTGAATTAAGAATTTCTTGTGATCGAATTTTGGCCCTTAGTTTTAGACTTAAGCGGAAACATTGAAAATGTTAAATCATAGCCAAGAAAAAATAATTATTTTCCTTATTTATAGACTGAACAAAAACACATAAGAATAAATTTGTTTAGATTTAAAAACTCTCAAATCGATATTTTTCTTTAATATCCTTAGCAATACCTTCTCCATTTAAAGACACTGAATACATAGTAACATAAAATAGAGTTAAAAGTAAATAAAGATAAGCTGTATACTAAGTTGTTATTATTTAATTGATTGTTATTTAGTAAGCTTAAAAAATTAGAATAGTAATTTTCATTATATTTATTATAAATTGAAAGTTATTAAACTTAATTTGATTGGTTTAAGAGCAAATATTTTGGAATCATTAATTAAAAATTTTGGATCTAGACTTAGTACATCAATTACAGCATTATCTTTTTCTGAATAGTGTTTTATGTGAAAATTAAATTCTAATTTAATTCTCCGCATGGAAAAGTTTGTGCTAGGTCTTTTCAATTATAAAGCCAAAGTAACGGTTTGTGATCTGTTCAAATAATCAACTTAAACATTGTGTAGTAGATATAATGTTTCAAATGTTCTAATGCCTAAGCAATAGCCAAAATTTCATTTTCAATTGTAGTTTTTTTCAGAATTATTTGAAATACGATTTGCGAAATCTACAAGGCGATCGTTTGCGAAGTCTCCTTGAGATAAAATGGCACCGATTTCATAGCACTCAGCTAATTTAATCAGTAGAGTGTGATACTTTTAATCTCAAGGTGTGAGTTGGAGCCCCACAATGGGCGCCAGTTGTTGAAAATAATTCTTTTATTTTCTTTAAGTGTTTTTATTTATTATTATTTTACAAATTGCCATCAATTCTGCATTGGATTTTTAAGTTTTTCTTTCACACACATATATACCTTAACTTTATTTTTCAGTGATATTTCCGTTTAGAAAAAAAAACATTTATTTAACATTCCGAATTGCTACAAAGTAATAATTCAAAATATTAATGCAAAACCTTTGCATGTGATCACATTATGTATTTATGTGTTTACATTAAATTTTATTAAAACCAATATTTTGTTAAACATTCGCAGCATCTTTTATAAGAAACCGTTCAATGAATTTAACAATATTTTTTTCTGGTAAAAGTAGATATTTTGGCAAAAAAATTCAATAATTAAGAAAAAACGATAATTAAAAATCCTAACATTTTTATTTGAACTTTAAATTCAACGAAAAAAATAACCGATTTTTTCGTGGTGTTTCTATTTTCACTGTACAACATTTAAGAGCGAAAAAAAATTATTCCAAAAATAGAAAGAAGACATACAACAAACACTTTTTTAAACATTGTTATCAATGTTATATAATTCATTTATAATATATTTTTAAAATATTAACCAGCCTTTCGCATGTTGCTAAAAACATTTTCTAATAAACAACTTTTGTGTTGCCGACAACTTTTTGTATTCGATGAGCAGTCCAAGCATTCACTTGACTGGTTGAGATATTCGTCACTGTGACGTCCTGAAGACGTTACGGTGACGTTGTTAAACGTCACAAATTGCTGCAACTTGTCTTATTATTTCGCTATTTGTTGTAGTTTATAGTGATGTAATATAAAATGCAATGTGGATATGACATAATTACTGCGTGTTCGAATAAAAGAACTTTGAGTTTGTACTGCATAACGTAATGTCTTCATTTATCACAGATTTTTGATGAATAATGATTTACGACAGCTTAGTAATAATATTTTGTTGCATTTTAATTGTTTTTTATAAAATTTTTTTTAAAAAACAAAAATTTTCATATCATTCGTGTGAAAATTTACATCTAACGATAAACATGTATCACTTATGTTAATTTGAGCTTTCTGTATAATTTTTAAAAAATAATAATATTGGGACACTGACTTTTGACTTTGAATTTGATCAAAAATGCAATAATTTTGTAAAATTTGTGTAAGGTGATAAAAATGATTATTTAGTTGGTCGTGTAATCATTGAGTTGTTTCAACATGTTGTACCGAAAACAGCCGAAAATTTTCGTGCCTTATGTACTGGAGAGCGTCGCTCATTGGTCTCTGGCAAGCGACTTCATTACAAAGGATTTATATTCCATAGAGGTTTTTTAGTGTAAAATTCATTACTTAAATCACAAAGTTTTATTTAAGTATGTACTATACTCCTGTAATTATCATTAATAAATTTACAGTCATATTTTCAAGCTCGATTGCCACCTGAAATTTAAATTAAAAGACTTATAATGGTTTCTGTAAGATTTCCTATGGTGTGCAGTTTAAATTTTAAATAGTGTAGAATTTTTTTTTTGATCGCGTATAAACTGTGGTTTCTAATTTTGTAATTGAATAGTTTTTTAAATTATTGAAAGAAGTTTTAAACCGAAAAAGAGTAAAATTTAAAGTTTTTCAATCTCAACGTACAGCTAACCAACATAAAAACATTCTTTTTAAAATCATTGGTTTATTATGTTACGAAATATGTGGCGTTAAAAAATCAGGCGATCTTTAAACTTTTTTTTAACAATTCTTATATAGTGCACAATTTCAAATACCTACACTAGGGAAACAGATTATTTTCTTAAATGTATTATGGCTATCACAATTAACTTTTATTACTATATATGTGACAATAATCACTTATAGTTAATTCAATAATCTGTCTATTATTATTATTCAGTCTCCACTTTTAAATATATTTATTATTAAATTTACACCACAAATTTACAGCAATCAACAAAGAAATTAGAATCTACAACACTTAAAGTTTATGTAATATTTTAAATATTTACCAGAAATGTGAAACTAGCCATATATATTTTTTAAGAAAAATATAAATTATATTTATTACAAATAAAAATATTAATGCCATAAGTATTTAGTATAGTTATCACACGTCAACTATATATTTTTTTCAGTGTAGCAATAGATTACTTTAAACGATTGTATAAAATTGTACAAACTTTACTAGTCAATTTAACTCAAATATAGTTGAACCTCATCAAATAATCTTGGAAACTGATACTAAATTTTCGTTATTAAATAAAATTCACGTAATTTATGAAAAAAAGTTTACACGTTTGTATCAATGTCGGAATTGAATATTGTCATCGGTAGAATATGAAATATTTTACTTCAATTAACAGTTTGGTAAAAAACCAAATGACTGCATGGGAAATTATTAGTAACTCTTTATCAAAAAAATAAAACAATTGATTTTTCGAATAGATAAATTAGAGTAGTAATAAATACTTACATAGACATATATCTTTATTTTTGGAATAAAATAATTATGCTCAGCTGTACCACACTTTATGATACAAGCCTCAGACGCTATGAACAAAAATGGCACTGGTAATGAAAGCATTTATGGACCTTGTTTTGATGATGAAAATTTTATACTAAAACATGATACTCCTGGTTTACTCAGTATGGCAAATTTAGGTCCGAATTCGAACGGATCTCAGTTTATTATAACAACAGTTCCATGTCAGCATTTAGATGGCACTAATGTGGTGTTTGGTCGTGTTATAAAAGGATTTGGACTGATAAAGGAAATTGCGACAATGCCAACTATTAACGATCGTCCGATTTCGGTAAGTCTGTGTTTCGTTAAGTGTATTGATCTTTTTTTGATCGAACAAAGATATCCGGTAATAATAAGCTTAATTTTTTCTGTGTTTTAAAAACATTTTATAGGCTTTCAGAATTTTCTAAAATCCTAATAGCTTAGGATTACCAAAAGTGTAAAATCTTAGATTTGGAAATTATAAACGTTTACACAAACAAATTTATTGGCTCTTTAAAAGTTAAATTTCACTAAAATAAAATAAGAAAAAAATTACTAATAGTAAGAAAAAATTATTCACAATACGTTTACTCTATAAGTAGTTTTATTAGAGTATATTTTGAACAAAACTTGCTCGAACGAAAATCGGGATCATCAGTGTACGGGAAAGTATCAAGCCCCGATGCAACTTGGGCAAAACTCTCAAGTGATTAATATGATGGGTAAAATGTTAGAAAAATTTTATCGTAACATTCTTATTATAATGAATAAAAGACGTTGCAATAAATATTCATTAACAAAATATGTTTATGCTTTTACTACATTTAAATACATATTTCACTTCAAATCTAATGTGCAAAGATGATGAAACCGACTACAACGTGAACAACGTTACAACTTATCCATTCAAATTTATATAAAATACACCCGATAAAAGTTTATAACATTTTTTAAAAAATGTTAGAATTATATGATTTCAAAATTAATGTTTATTCATTTTTAAGCATTTCTATAAAATCCAAAAGTAATAGATTAGTAAAACTTTTTAAAAATATATTAATTTGACAGTAATGTACTTTTTAAATTTTAGAAAAAAAAATGTACAAACATATTTGTCAAATATGTTAAAAAATATACTGTTAGTGGTTTTATAAAAGTTTTTGTGTATATTTTTTTTTAACATGTTACATCATTTTTATTAATTTTTATAACATCATTTAAGTGATATTAGCATTTTCGCGCCCGGCATTTTTTAAATTTTTATTTTTTACTTGCGAACAAAGTTAATAAAAGTTTTTTTAAGCTAAGTAAATTTGTTTTTATTCTTGCTTGAGTAGGGTCAGTAATTATAAAAGGCCTTTTTAAGCTACACGAAAGGTAATCCACGTTAATTGCATCAAGCGAAAGAAGTTTAAGTGACACGAATTTGTGTCAATGTGCGCGAATTTCTAAATATAACATATTTTTGAAATATGTTGAGAACCTCTCTGAGTAACCTGTATTAATGTTAATTTTACTTTGTACTATTGTCAATAAATATAATTAAAGTCACTTTTTAGAAATGTGAAATAATGAATTGTGGTCAGTTAAGTCTTAACGATGATTGGAGGTATTATGACATTTCGGAAAATAACGAGAATTTATTTCCACCATATCCTGAAGATTGGGACTATCAAGAATTTTTAAAAGTAAGTAAGAAAATGATTCGTATAATTATAGTGCACCCAGAAGCAAATGTTGTTTGTTATGAAAATTACATTGCAATTTTTTTCTATATAGTTTTTATATATTGAAATTTAATATGTTGATGTGTAAGTTTACATGCGGTCAACGGGGTTGAAATACATTTTCAAAATGGCTACAAATGTGATTTCGACTCCTCACTTATAATTATTTAATTGTTATTAAACTTTTAAATTTTTGTTAACAGTTTTACTACAGTACTTTTATAAAGCATTCTGTGTGCATTCTTTTTTAAAAAAAAACTTAAAAATCAAACGTTATCCTGTAAATCAAAAAACGTCACATTAATTTCGTTATAAGTTCACTATGAAATCATATAAGATTTATGTGAAGAATTTTCCACCAAAACTATTCATAATCATATCACTGTGATATTTTTTCTTATATTTGGTTTGCAGAATATTTTATAATTAAAGCTTTAATAGAAATATAATAACGGTACATTTTTAGGGACACGAAGCTGTTAACGTTGTGTTAAATCGTATAAAAGAAAATGGTAATTTACATTATGTCCGTAGGTCGTTCGGAAAAGCTAAGCGTATTTATCAGAAATCCTTACGCTACATCAAATGGATTTTAAAACATAAATATTTGTTTACCGACATAAAAGAAGAAGAAATCGAATCATTAAGAAAGAAAATTTTGCTCAATTTGGCCGCCGTTGATTTGCAACTTGAAGATTACCGTGGTTCGATTCGTAGCTGTGACGAAATACTAGCAAATGATTCAAACTGTAGTAAAGCAATGTTCCGAAAAGGATTAGCTATACGTTATATGAACGATTATGAAACGGCGTTGGCAATTTTCAAGAAAGTCATTTCATTAGAGCCCAACAATAAAACAGTTATGAATGAGATTTATAAAACACAAACAATGATAAAAACCTTTTTAATAAAGGAAAAAGAATTTGTAGCGAAAATCTTCACTTAATGTAATTATACGTTTGAAACATATTTGGAGATGTGATTTACTTTTTTATTACTATTTTCGCAATAAATGTGGCTTTATTAATTTGCGTTTTATTTTTTATTATCACTTTTTACACATTACCTTTGTTCTTTGTCATTTTTTGAAAATACAAATAATGGGAAAAACTGCCACAGTACTTGCAAATCTAATTGCTAAATGGCTTAAAATTATTAATTCAACTAGCCACGTCATTAAATGTATTAGCAAATAATTCTGTAAAACAGAGGTCGGCAATCAGTAGGCCGCATGTGCCCCTTTGCAACTTTTTATTCGGTTCACCAATATAATTTTAGGACAAATTAACGATACTAAAAAGGTGGTGTATAGTTGTTTTTGTATAAAAACAATATGTGTCTGCATCTAATCACATACTATTTTTAAATACTTCTGTACTTTTTAACGCGGTGTATCTGTATTAGTATCTACACAATGAACTAAATCATTGAAATCAGTTTGAAAAAAGTTAAAGTTTAACTGAAAGAGGCGAAAATCGTTTGAAATATTTTGAATTTATTTGCTGAAATTTTTTATACGGTTTCAATAATAATTCAAAACAATTTCAACAATATTTCGTCATATAATTTCAATTTATATTTTTTTTTCAAAATCAATTTGTATTTCAATTTAAAAATCTGTTTGTTTTGTGAATGGTTCATTACGTAGATACAAATTTAAAGTATCTGTTACAATAGTGCAATGCTATAATAAATTTCAGAATTATCAAGAGAAATGAAACATATAATATTTTGTAAAAAAAATTTAGCATTTTTTTTGCACATCTTTTAAATATGTATTTCAATACAGCCCGCGAAACATTTCGAATTTTGAATATGATTCTGATTGGTAATGAGTTTCTCCATCTCTGGTATATGATATTAAAGCATTATTTAAGTTATATTTGAGTATGTGGCCCACATAAAATTTTTTTTATGAAAAGGTACGCCGTCCGAAAAAGATTTCCGGTCCCTGCTGTAAAATATTCAAAAAAAATATCTAAAATTTGTCTAAATCATGTCTTTTAGTCATGAGTTCATATAACTGTATAAAACATATATAAACTTTAACTTAATAGTTACGACTACTCAACAATTTTCATTTTACCTAAATGCAATCTAAATTTGATTTACTTGATTCCTTAAAATTTAAAAAATATTTGTTAAAACAAACACGATTTTAACTGGAATATGAAAAAATATGTCTTTTAGATGGCTTAAGATTAAGTTTAGATTCAATTTAAATGCAAAATGATTTAATAAATATTTAAGAAACAAATAAAAATAATACTTAATATATATTATAAAGTATAAAAAAATATTTTAATTGAATTTAAATTGTAAAAAAATAGTATATTAATGTTATTGTGAATTGCTTTTGAATTCCAGTGAATTAGCTTTTTGATCGTATTTCGTGCAGGTAGGTCCTTGGTCAAGATCTGATTGGAAAACATCACAATTATGTTTAAAGTCGATGGACTTAACCGAATCCAAGTCCGAATAATTATCATCTGAAATTAAATTTTATTAGTAAAATTAATTTTAGCTAGTTTTAATAAATGGTTGATAAAAGTTTAACCACAAAATGAAAATGGAGTAAATATTTTTTAATTCTGAAGTATCTAATTATTACCTTTCTGAACAAGCAGTTTAAAAACTATAAGCATTTAAAAATAAAGAAATTTGATTAGCTAAAAGTTTAATGCCAATAATATATTTCAATTATTAATTATAGAAGGTGCAAAAAATATTCTTTTTTAATTGCTTATTTTACACTGAAAAAAATATTTTGAATTTTGAGTTAAAAATTTTTTTATTAATTTTTATTATAAAAAATTATTAATATTATGAAAGTTTTTACTATATTAATGAACAATTTTATTCAATTTCACTTTTTAATAACAATTTTTATTGATTGGGTAAAAAACTTATTCAACTATATAATAATAAATTTATTGTAGCACTAATAAAAAAACTCATTAGCTCGAAAACAATAAAATATTCATTATGTTTATAAATTTTCATTAAATAATGTACATTAATTATTCTGTGAATATTGACTCACGTCTTGTGAGTATACGTTTTGTAATAATACTATTCTTTATTGTTTATAATAGCTAAAACATTTTCAAAATCGTAGAATAGTAAACATTAAATCACTGTAAATTTATCATAAAAATATTGATTTTTAAAACACATAACATCTTATTATAAATATGTTATTTTGTACTTAATGTCATCTGAGAAGTCTTTTATGTTTTAAAATGCCATATGAATAAAAAGCTCTTTTGCTTTTACTTTTACAATTTTCAAAGCGTTTTAAAAAATAAAAAAGTAAATGTTTGTGCTTGACTTTTACATAAGTATTTATTTTAAAAGCACCTTCAGAAATTCGTCTGAGTATATGCATATAGTACAGAGTTAATGCATGATTAAAACAAAAATCTACACTATATTTTTAATCCAAGGATCATAGTTGTGACGATATTTTATTACACTGAGCAAAAAATTTGATTTTTTTACGCCAAAAATAATCTTGTGAGTCAAAGATGTATAAAGCATATGTTGTGTTGGTGAAATATTTGTTAAAAGCATTTTTGAAACAAGTGTTATTTTTCAATATTGAATTTTAATTTTAGAGGTGAAAAACCCAGTCAGGCGTAAAGATATAGAGGTGTGCATATATAATGTTTTTAATCAGTTTGTTAACAATTTTTTTGATGATTTTATCAACTAGGAAATTAACAATAGTTTCAAATGATTTGTAAAGCATTAAAAATAAAACCACTGATTTTTAACAATGTTTTAAAGCATTTGTGGTTCGCAAGAAATTTTTGACTCAAAATTAAAATAAAATTAATATTTAGCACAATTTACCTCCACTATTAATCGTTTCTTGATTGAATGATTCAAATGTATCACTCTGAGAACTTTGATCGCTCACATCGTAAAATTCAGTCATTTTAAGCTTAAAAAGAAACAAAAATTTAATTATTTTTTAAAAAAAATTAAATTTCAGAAAATACTTTATCTTCATCAGCAAAATAGAATGCCATTAAAGAGTCCCGCTGAGCAGTCATTTGGATTATTTGCTCAATCGCTTTATCATTCGCATCACTTTCAATTTTATCGATATTAATATGTGCATTTCGACCCTTCAATGAGGTTTCCTGTGTGCATGTCCTAAAAGACATTTTTTTACACAGTTATTTATAAAATTCTTTTTGATCAAATAATAGTAGTTCAATTAATTACTGTTCATTGAGCTCGAAAGTAAAGTTTAAATTTACTTTACTTTTCTGCATCTTTTTCGTACACTCATCATCCGTTTCATCCCATTGATATTCAGTAAATGCAAAATTGCAAATCATTTTTGCACTTAATTGTTGGGTTTTCAAATTCACAGTGTTCAATATATTATTCGTATGTTCAAGAATATACTGAGTCAGACTCCAGACGTTTCCTTTGAGTCCTGGTGCAGCTTCCAAAAATCTGTTAATTATTAATAAATTATTAATGAATCTAATTAGGATTTAAAAAATTAAAAGCGTTTTGAACCCAATGTGTACTGTGACCTGTAAATTATATTTTACCTAATGCAGGAGTGTTTAACCAAAATCGATGGTTGGGTTAAGTAGAAGTTTAATAAATTACAGTGGATCGCACATATCGAAATAAAACAATAACTCAATTAACTACCGTCTAAAGTTCAAAATATTTATTTCTTTAGAGTTGATCTTTTGTGTATTCTGCTTGAATTTTTTTTAATATCAACGGATAATTTAATGCAGTATTCTTAATCGGGAGTCTGCGGACCCTCAAGGGTCCGTGAAATTATTTTAGGGGGTGCAAAATATTTAGCAGATAAAATATAACAGCGAAAATCACATTAAGATGAAAAATTTTCGTTTTTAATTTATTATTTTATTTTATTTATTACTAAAATTATATGTATTCATATATTTTAATTTTTAATCATTTTTCATAATGTTAAAAACGACAAAAAAATATAAAAAAATTTAATAGGGTCCGTAATTGAAATACCTTAATTTCTGGGGGCTGCAAGTAAAAAAAATGTTAAGAACCACTGATTTAGTGTATTTTTTCGTTTCAACTATCTATAGTTCAAACGTTTAAAATAATATAAATAAGTAGAATCAAATGGGCTGAAGAAGTCTTATAATAGACTAATGATTCCCCATACCTGACTTACATTTATCTATTATATATATTTCTTGTGCCCTTTTGTTTGTAACCGTACTCCTTCTGAACGGCTAGACTGATTTTTACAAAATTTTCGGTATGAAAGTAGATTTACTTAAGAATGGTTTATAACCACAATTACAACGAGAAACGACTCGGGGGAGGGGGGAACAAGCAATTTTTTTCTAAATTTTACTTTCGTGAAATCCCCATTTTCAGGAAATTTTTTTTGTTTACATTTTCATTCTTAACTATTTTCATTCTAAGGGGGGGAAGGGATTTGAATTCTCAATTTTTTTTAAAATCTTTTTTTATAAATATACAAACTACATGTTTCTTTAATGTTTTCACTAAGTGGATCGAAGAGTGGAGGGGGTGCAAATAACTGAATCGATTTTCTTTCTCTTTGAATTTCTTATTTTCAAAAAAAGAATTGTGGCAAAAATACGAGTTTCTTCTTAAATTTAGTCTGAGATAAATTGTGGGAAATTGCTTAAGCAAGATAAACGCTTTTTTATACCCTTTTAAAGCCTTTCTAGAAACTAATGCGGAGTTAGTGTAAAGTTATATGTCATCTTAATTTTATAAATATTAGTTGATTTATGTTCTCATACAATTAATTAAATTCCTTAAAATTTAATGATATAATAGCTACATAAAGTAAATATTTGGAAGTCATCTATAGTTAAAATGCATCACTGTATATAAATCAAAATGTCAATTTTTTTTATTTAATTTCGTTTTTTATACGAATTTGATTTAATACAAATTCAAAAGATTCAATGTTTCTTTTTTTACACGAATTATTTTATTTCAGCACGATTTTTAATATTCTAATATTAATATTTTAATATTAAAATTTAATATGATTAAAAATTGTAAAAAATTTAAGACTGGGAAAAATATTTTAAATTTTCAGCTAATAAATTTATTAACTCTTATTGTAAAAAATTATTAATACAATGAAAGTTTTTATTAATAAAAAATTTTATTGAATTTTATTTTTTTAATAACTATTTTTATAAATTAAATAAAAAATTTTATAAAAATAATAAATTTGTTGTGGTATTAATAAAAGAGTATTGAATGAGAAATATTAAAACTTACATTATAAATGCAATTTTTTTAATATAGTACATTATTTTTTCGAGTATATAAGCAGAAAGTAAACGTTTCATAATTTTATGCGAAAAAGTTCATATATAAACAACAGTATTTTTGAAAAAAATGTAGCTAGAGAAAAATATTTACAATTAACTCTTTTGAAAAAAAAGTCATTTAAAAAAGAAGGGTTTGGTAACATTATATAGCGCAAAATAAAACGAATTTCAAAATAAAGGTAATGAAATTTTAAAAAAGTTATTTTTTAAATATACGATTTAAAAAAAATGAAAAACATCTATTTAATGATAATACAAATCACCAATGAAAAATATTCATAAAATTTTTGATTTTTTATTAGGTGTTAGTCTATAAATCCCTAAAATTTGAATAAAAATTTCGTGTACTAACGTTTTTTTTTTAGGGTTAGGAAGGAAAATGCTTTCAAAATTTAAAAAATCATAAACAATTTATTTAAGTTATAACTTTGAAATTTTTAGAAAATTTGCAAAAAATTTTATAGAGCTTTTGTAAATGTTTATAAGTGTTATATGCAAAAAAATCTAATTTTAGTTATATATTATTGCTAAATAATTAATAATTTTTTTTCTCCGTCTACTATTTTTTAATGATAGATAATTTTATTAATTTCGCAAGCTAATTTTCTTGTTCTTGACTAAACGTTTAATTTTCAATGAGTTTCGCTAATATTAAAAACAAACTTAGCTTGAATGTGTTGACTTAACGGATTATATTTTTTTGAATATTAGAAGTCTATATTACAAACATTAAATACTACAACTGTCATTATTTCAAACGTCTCTATGTTTACTTTGTATTTTAGTTAAATAAATCAATAATTTTTTAGACGTCATTTTAGTTTAAGCAAGGTAACTTAAAAAAGGTCGTTAGAATTTTCCGGGAAACTGAAGTAAAAGGTCATCTGATTTACTTTATTTTTAGAAAACATATTTGAAATAAACAGCACATTCTGGATCTAATTTTTATAGGTTTTTGGGTCAGTTTAGTTAGCAGTTCACCGATAACTATTTTAAAATCATAAAATAACTGACGAATACTTAAGTTTATTATTTTGTTTATTTTTAAGAAAATTACAAGTACACTATTTATATTAAATAGAAAATATCTTTCGACGTCATTACAAAATTGAAGATAAGTAAGAGACGTAATGACCCACGCAAAATCATTCGAGTTAACAGTAACCTTTTTAATGACCTTATCTATTTGCTTCTATGAGACGAACGAGATAATAATATTATAAATGAAAAGTAGAAAATTACTAATAGTAAAAAGAGATAAGCCCAACTTTGCAGTAAATTGTCTTAATTAACGTTTGAAAATTTCCACTAAGCTAAAGTAACTTCTAACATATATGTCATGTAATAAAACTGTTCTGTACTCTTTAAGAAGCAAATATGTATTTTCGTGTCCAAATTGATATGTGTTAATGATATGGTATTGAACAAATTTGAACTTCATTATTTAACACGGTCACGGACACTAAAAATTTCAAGGAGTTGTAAAAATAGACAGGTAATTATTTTTGAAACTAATTGCAATATCAAAAATTTGATTATACACATATTATAAGAGTAGTGAAAACATCGTATATCAAATGCTACATACAATGAACACTATGGCATACACGACAATAAAGATCATATTTTTTAATTAAGATGATGTGAAACCTATAGAATATATGACAAAGAACGGTTTATTATGATTTTATTACATTCTTTATTCGTCTGCATATAAAAAAATTAAATATTCTTCGTTTTACGGACTAAAATTTATTGATGTAGTCCTTAAAACAAAAAAGCA
>AGDA01010365.1:0-10211 GCA_000281935.1 Mengenilla moldrzyki | reverse complement strand
CCAACATAAAAACGAAGGAAAATTAGAAAAAAAAAATCCTTTGCCGATTTGGGCAATCTGTGTTTGTCCTGAAATCGTGAAGAATTATTCTTATATTTAGTAGATATTTTTTGTGTATTTTTCTTATATATTTATCCGCATACTTTGTGTGAGCGTGAAAAAGTTGGAAAAATACTGTTATATAATATACATAACTAATTACCGTTTAATATACGTGTTATTTATTTTAAAAATATGAAAAAAAAGTTTATTTTTACACTTAATTAGAGCAAGATCAAGAGATAAAAAGTTTAATAAATCTATGAGTTATTCCTATTTGAAAACTATGTAATAAAATCAGAACTCATCGATATTGATTTCGCATATATTTTATACATTATTGCCCTATGTAATTAAAATTTACAAAATAACACATAATTTATATACGAAATCAACATAAGTTTGTTATGTTAATTATAATGTAGTTTTTAAATATTGTTTGTATAAAGTTCATTCATTCATTAAAGAAATTAAATATATACCTCTTTTATAAAAAGATTTATGTACATTAACCAAAAGCCATTTATAGTCTAAAATAATCTAAATAATGGTAATAAGATTGATGTAGTGTCAAACATCATAGAGGATTCGCATAAAGCTTCATAAAAAGTAACAAAATTATGATCCATATATGGTAGGGGTTTTTAATAAATGTATACTCAAAATATGATATGTTATTTGAGTACTGAGCATTATGCAATATTTTTTGTGAACATTGGCAATTTTTCACTGAACTTTGTATTTGTGAAAACTATAGTTATCATTCTTTATGTAAATTTAACTTTTGTACAATTTACGTTAATAGTGCCTTTTCAAAAAAAAATTTTTTTTTTAATTTGTAGCTTATAAATTATGCATTTTTTATAAGTTTTTTTCCTTAGAACTTCATGGCTAATTTTCTACTATAATAAAAGTGTATAGAGCAAAAAAAGTGTAGAAACTACTGGTTTATTATTAGGAATATTAGGCAAACAGCAAGCAAAATATAACCGAAATATTAAAAAAATATAAGTTTGATTTTTTTTTAATTAATTCAATGTATCCTATAAATTATTTTTCCACTTGAAATTATCTGAATATATTGCATGACTAATACAGATAAGTTTCTTACAACCTTGCAGTTTTATTGATCATGCTTTTAAACTACGCATTTAAGTCGTTTGTCATTTTAATTTGAAAGTTCGTCTTGTAAACCCTTTTCAAAAAAATAATATATAAAAACTTCTTCATATATAAAAAGTAATTGATTTTATACTTTAAAATTTGGCACTTGAATGATTCGCATAAAAATAATTTTAAAATGTGTTGATTCAATGTTATTCTTAGTTCCAAAATTTTATTTTATAATATAATTAATAAAATTTTATGAAAACCACATTTATTTCTTTATTATTATGAGAAAATTTTATAAACTAAACTAAACTAAACATTTTTTACAACTGAATAAATTTCAAAAAAATTGTTTCATAGCTTTTTCTTTTTTTTTAACATAGAAAAAGTGTTTAAGTTAGCCATATTTTTTACTGAATTAGAATTTTGGTGAATTAAATTCAATTAAATTCGTACCATATTTAAATATTTATTACTATTGCAAATAAAAGTTAATAAGTGTTTTTAAATTTTGCGCATTTTTGAAGGTATGTTAATTAAATTTACAAAGTATTCATTGTTTTGTTTTAAACGTCTACTACATTATATTATTGTATTATAAATGATTGTAAACATATTGAAATTTGCATTTCCGTTGATGAATTTTTATTTGTCTAGGAACAAAAATAAACGAAATTTTGTTCATGAATAACTGTTTTTAAAATTTTCATTTTTTAACAAAATTAATTTCTAACAATAGAAAAATGAAAAATTTTTTGTTTAAAAAAATTCAAAGATATTACAAAATCGAAAGAATAGGTCATAAATGCATTAGTCATAAAAATTATCAAAGTTCAAAAAAAAGTCTTTTTGACTCGTTTTTTACACAGAGTTTTTTGTGAAAAAAGCCGGAAATATAAGATTTTTACAACATTAATAAAAATTTATTAATAATATTGTTTTTTTTTTATTTTTATGATTTTTTAACAAAAGTTTTAAGTGTAATTTTTTTATTAGATTAAGAGAGTTTATAAAGTAATGAAAGTGTCAAAACTTTTTTGTTAATTATAATATAGTAACAGTTTTCGAAATAAAAATTTCGCTTAAGATAGTAAATTATAGTTTAAGAGTCTCAAAATGTTTATAATTTTGCATCGAATTTAAATAGGCCAATTTAAGTTATATCTATCGAGATTTGGACTCTGGGTCAAGCCGTCTTTATTATCTTCCATTTTATATACGTATGCAACGAAATAATTAATATGCATTATTGTGCAAAAATAATATTAATAAAGAGAACGCTCTAATATTGTGATTTGACGAGCACAATTACTTTTACTGTATATACAATTAACAAAAAAAAGTTGTGTACTTTTTTTAAATTTTAAAACGAATGAATTTTCATAAGTCGCTCTTTCATAACTTAATGTCACGACACGGATAACTCTTTTATTTGACACTTGTAATGTTACAAAAAACTTGTTTTCTTCAATTCTTTTCTCTTAATTGCCGATCTTAAAGTTGCCATAAAGAAGCTAAAGCCATATCAAGTGAATTATTTAATTTGTTTTCCGTTTTATAAATTATATTTATAATATGTAAATATATAGAAAAAATGTTAATAAAATTTTTCAAATTTTCATTGTCATCATCGAATAATTATTGACATTTCTCAAAAGTTTATTTTGAAATTGTTTAATAAAAACAATAGTGGCCTCCTGGCTTTCATCGGAAATTCAATTTCATTTTTCGAAGAACTTGTTCTTATCAATTGTTAATATTTTCTTTTAGATAACTAAGTTATTAAATTAGAGCTTAATAAATATATATATTAATTTCATCCTATATTATAAGCTATTTTAAAATTTGACTAATATTTAAAAAAATATTTACTTTAGACTGTTGCTCACTTTATGAAAACTTTTTAAAAAAAAATCAATGTAGATTTAAAAAGTTATTAAATTTTATAAAAATAACTAAAAATTTTTTTAGCTAAGTACAAATTGAACTTGTTGTTGTTTACCAAGTGTCTTTGCTAAGAGCATAAATACATCAAAATTTGTCATTTCGCATGAAGGCTAATGATGAATAATTACAAAGACGATTAATATTTTTTATAGGAATAATAAATGGGTAAAGGTCGGGATAAGTTCAATGAGAATTTCCTTTAACTAAATTAAAATTTTTTGCCATCTGCATAATTCTTTTTTCACATTTACGAACAAAGAAATCAATTTTTTTAAAAGTAATCGATTTATGTACTCTATTTAAAGTAAACAGTTTATCTGTAAATGTTTCGAATTCAACGAATTCAAATCTAAAACCAATATTTCTAATTAGTCAGTATTTACTGCATAAATCTGTACGGCATTTTTAAGCAACTAGTCTTAAAATAGTAAATAACTTTAGGCGACAAACTATTTGATGTGATTACCAAGAGATTAAAATGAACTAAATTTGAATTTTTTTACTAAGGTTTGTATTAGTTTTTTTTTTTATTAAAATAATATAAAGTGTTTCTATTTTTTGAACATATTTTTAGTGTTAATTTCCGATATAAATTTATGTAAATGTTACTTTAGTAAAAAATAACCAAATAGGATTCAAGTAATTAAAACTATTTTGCAAGTCGTATTGAAAAATATAAGAACTCTTTTATATAATTAAAATAAATTAAAATTAACGGTCATTAACTTAAATAAATTAATATTAAATTTTCAACAGGGCTTTCATTGAACAGACGTAAATCATAGACACGCAATTATTACAATTGGTAATTAAATATAATTTTTCTCGGAAATAAATTTGCACATTTGGCAAAAATGCAAAAAATATTTGAAAATTATGCAATGAAATTATTTGAGTATTTGAGTATATATATATGTAATGAGTAACGTTACCTAATGGTATTTCGCATATTAATGAGCAGGCGGCTATAGCTCCAGCAGAAGCTCCCGAAATCTTATTGAGTAGCAAATGCGGCGCGTATTGCCGGAAACAAACCGCTACACCGATATGATAAATGCCCAGAAAACCACAACCGGCAAACGATAGGTTCATGTTTTACTCTAAGCTTCTCTTCTTTTCGTTATATATGAGTACAACACTTTGAAAGTTTTGCCCAATTCGATTCGTGATTTATTTCTTTGCGAATCTCAATTGAAATAGCTCATTAGCCGTGTTCATTTCGAGTATTTATATTTGTAAATATCTATGTGTCTTATTTGTCATTAGTGGGGGGTGTGTAATACGTCAATTGTTTATAAGCGCAATTCTCTTATTTTTCTTTTGTTTTTAGAAGAAAAAATAACTAAAAATAAATCGATTAGTAAAAATCGGTTCGCTTTTCAGAAGCAATTTTTTACGCGTAATACCAAATTTCTAATTAAATCAAACTTTTACCGAAATTTGAATTTTTCTGTCAGCTGTTATGCACTTTTTTAAAGGACCTTTTTTAGCTTCGAGCTTTCTGATAACAGCCCACTCTGCACCTAATTTTTAAACAGAACAGCACTTATTTTAAAGGTAAACTAAAATTTATTTAGTAAAATAAAATATAAAAAACATGAATACACATATATGTGTAATTTGATTTTAATCAAAAAAATTAAGAAAAAAGTTTGGTTTCCTATAAACATAAGTGTAATGCAAATTGCCGACTGCTTGACCTTAAACTACGTTCTTTTACTAGATGACGCAAGTAGTCAAGCAATAATAGTGTTGTGAATATTCTAATTATGCGAAATATTGAAATAAAAGTAAAATTAGATTTTCACGATAAAATTAAATCGATTTTATCGCGCGAAAAGATTAATGTGGCAGAAACATTGCGGCAAACAGATCAGTATTTTCGAGTTAACAAAGGCCGGCTTAAGATACGTGAAATCGTTTCTGATCGTGATCCGAAACAAGTATCAAACATTTTTTTAGAAATTTCGCTGTGTTAACGTGAACCGTTACACATTTGAAATTAGAATAGGTTGAGCAACCAAAAAAAAAGGGAGAGAAAACACGTGGGGGAAGAGAAGCGTGCGAGCGTTTAAAAAATATTAGTTTAATTTTACTATTATATTTTTCGCTTGCGTCTTTTTTTGTATATCTCTTTAAAATACAATAAAGCATTTTCTTGTACCTAATACTAAGAGATTCAAATAAAAAATTTCGACATAGAATAAATTAAAAACGTGATTTCAAATACAAAATTAAGCTCGCAGAGTAAAAAGCTTTAAGGTTTGTGCTCGGTTTTATTTGTCTTGTATTATGAAAAGAATCGTCCTATACTGAAGAAGACCACTGTTGCGGAAGAAGAGATCGGATAAAAGTTTCTAAACCGAAATCCATGTATGTTGAACGAATCAGGAATTGATTTCTTTGCTCTTTGACGTTCAGTAATCTTTTTATGCCGCGACGTTGTTTTTTAGATAATATTAAGAAAAAACTACGTTTTTACTGTAATTCTAAACTCAAATTGATTTAATTTTATTCTTTTTACCATATTAAAAACATTCTCAATAATAATAATAATAGAAACAATAAACGGAAGTAATATTTAAATTTTAGACCTATTATTCTTTTCTTATGCAATAAAAAATAGTATTTCAAAAAAATCATAAAAATAGAATTTTAAAACTTATAAATTAATTAATTTCTATTTTATGAGCCTTCTACGTACAGAAGGCTGGAACGTCATAACACTTGTACATTGATAAAAAAATTATTTCCGTTAAAAAATAAAAATATAATTTAGTTCACTGAAACGAGCTAAACTTAGTAAAGAAAAATCAGCTTTTTAGATTATAGTTTTGTCCAATATTCAACACATTAAAACGAGACGACACCGGAAAAAAATTTTAACCCTGATGGTTATTAATTATTTTAATTTTAATAATCCTCAGAGGTCAAAAAACGTATCAGAAAGAAAATGATGGGAAAAAATTAGGTTAATTTTCCGTTGGTCGTAGTATACCGTTTCATTAAGAGTGAAATTTAGATGGAATGAAATACTCAGAAGAAATTAATTACTCGCAACAAAAAAAAGTTGCCAAAAAACGAATTTCCGAAGTATTGTGTCCGGTGGGAAAACTGGCAATGGCCGTCGGTGCTGACGAGACTCGAATCCGAGTACTTCAGAATGCTAGGGTCGAACGGCGACCACTAGGCTATTCGATCCTCACTTAGTTGAACGTATGTACAATTTTGCTTGTACTATACAACAGAAGAAAATCTCGTTGGAGTAAATTTATGATTCACTTTCTCCGTATGAGCGGGTACTGTAAATGGAATTTTCTTCCTTTTTTTGAAAAATAGGGTGGAAATATATTTATAAAGAGCGATCTAACGTATCGAAAAAAATAGCCGTTTGTCGGAAATTTGTCAATATCGTTTTTTGCTAATACTTATTGCCGTTCCATCGTTACCACTAGTTAATCGTGCTTCTGTTTGCATTGCTGCCAGTTAACTGCATTGCTACCTACACTGCAGTTTTCTATCCGAACGTCCGTTTCTCGCCTCTTCATCGTTAAACCCTTTCGCAGAATATTTTTAGCGCGTTGATTTTTCGTGGTTGATAAGCCCACCAAGTATTTTTCTCATGTTTGAAGCGTTGACTTATGTCGTTACAAATTATGCGAAGGAACTTATGATATTCTTGGCATACTCAAACTTTTTGAGATCATTGGGACAAATGAGCTACGTAATAGTTATCCCAAGGAGCAACAAAAATTCCACATTGTACTGACCAGCACTTATAAGTGTGCACTGGCAATAACATTCATTCCTGAGGTACACCCCTCAAGGTTATCAATAAAAAGGTGATTTCGCATTGCTAATTAAAGTCAAAGAATGTGATTGATCTACGAAGTACACGGTCCAATGAAGAACGAATTTTTGGCGTTCGATTTAATTACTGTACTATCATAAAAAATAATGGGTGTATTAAAATACAACGTAATGTCCCGTTTCTCAATAAATGGGAACCGCTTTCTGATATTTGGCCGATTGGTGAAATTGTGCTTTCGTTCAACTTATAGACGAAATGTTAAGCCGCTTCCGGCCTAATGAAACCACCATTGTACTGGGTGTTCGCTAGAGTCATGAAAATGGACCATAGCAAAACATAACTGTATTAGTATCCTATAAATGGTTGATTATTGAAAAAAATTACCTCTATAAAAAATATATGCCATGACAAGGTCTTTAATTTTATGTAAACAAAAACGTTTAATTATGATTTTTAGGTGTCAAATTTAAAAAAAAGACTTCACTTTTTCCAATTATTCATGAATATTTTTTTTTTATATATCGCTACAATAAGGCTAAAACTCAACCATTCGACGTGTTCAGGCTCCGACAGTAGAAAAGTTTTATACGGAAAATTTCAAACCAATTTATCATCCATGAATACAATGTTGTATTTGATAAATTACGCATAGTTGAAAAGCGGATATAGAAATTAGGTCCAAATTCTTTTTTAATGCCTAGACAATTTTCATTTGATGTTTTTATTGACGATAAATACAATGTGTGTAATGTTCAAAAATTTATTAAATGTGTTTTTTATGAAAAAATACTATGCTTCAAGCATTACTCTCTTTTTAGAAAATCATTATTGTAGACTATTGAAATTATAAATATCGCTCAAAATTGTTTTCACTTTAATATTTTTTTTACAAAATACTAAATTGTATGAATTGGCTTGATTTAAATAAATGGGTCATCTGAAAAATTCCATTACTTTTTTTGCTTTTTTTCTTAGGAAACAATCAGATTGTTATAACAAAATTGTTTTAAATTAAATAATATCATATTGGACACAATTTAGAGACGTGTCTTCTTTGTGACAGTGGCGAACATCATTAATACCTGAAAATGTCATAAGACGTATTTTGTTAGAAATCAACGATATTGTGCAAGGTTACTGTAGATGACACGTTAATAATAAAAAAATGGTTTGTTCTTAAAAATCTTTTTATTAATGTAAGATATAGTGAAAAAAATGTAAACAATATTTTTCAAAAAACTGGCAACACTGTACTCGTAAAAAGCTGTTGACTATATATTATGTCTATTGTGTAATGACGATCACAAACAGTTATATTCCAGCCATAAATAAATAAATATTCATAAAAAACTGGAAAAAATGAAGTTTCTTTAAATTTGACATCAAAAAAACATAATTAGAAGTTTTTGTTTACAAAAAATTGAAGTTATTGTAGTGACATATATTTTTTATAAGTCATTTTTTCCTTAAATTAACCGTTTGTAAGATATCAATAAAATTTTGTTTCGTCATGATACACTTTCTCAACCTCTAGCGGATGCCTAGTGCAATGGTGGCACAAAATAAATGCTGCTTTTTTTGTTTAAGGATATTTTTAATCAGACGATGACATTTTGAAAAAAATCATTTCCTGACAGTTGAAAAACCTTTCTTGTTAGTACGTTTATGCGGTTTTTTATTTGAATCTGAACTATCTACAGTGCCACCTCAGAGTTTTCAGGTTTTATTATGAAAGGTGGTTGTCTTCTTTTATACGACTGCAGTATTAAAGCGTAGACACAAAGTCGATATTCGATCTAGGCTTTCGCCCCCAAAAAAAGCCATAAAGAAATGTGCTGGACAATCAGCAGCCTAGAAAACATTTCTTAATTTTGCCCAGAAACGTTAAAAACGTGTTGACGTTGTGTAATCGGTAGTCATACTGCCATAGGTACTTGCAAATTTGCAATACTATATAGTCATTACATCGTTAACTGTGTTTGTTTAAAGTACAAAGCAAAAATTTAATGAGTTTTCGACCCTCTAATATACATTTTTTTAAAAACTTAATGTGAATATGTATTATATTGTAAAACACATGGACAGTTGAAAACAATTTGATTTAGATAAATAAATTAAGGCGATGAAATATATCACTGATTTAAAGAAATTAATAATAAAAAATTAACAAAACAATAGTACAGTTTAAAATTCTTAGTGATAATGCGTTATATAGAACAGAAAGATTGGAAAAGAGCATTGATTTAAATGTGATGAACTTTAAATTAATTAAAAACATACACGTTCTTATTATGCAAAAATCAGAAATTGCAGTCTTAAAATTATAAGTATAAATGACTTTAATGTATCAGGCGAGGACGACTCTATATAATGTCTCGATTCATTAAAGTGGTTCGCAAAAAGAATAATAATCGCTCTTTTAAACAACAATAATAAACGTTGAAAAATTTTTAAAGTCTCGCAGATATAAAAATATCTATGAATGAGTCAAGTTTTTCTCGTTTTTTTATGTACATATTTATAACTTTCAGGCTTATCAATTGATTTATTATGAACGAGCCGACTTGACAATGCCGAAGCTTAGCACTTACTTGAAAACCGAATTAACACATGCGTCAATAGACCCATTACGTGAAACTTTGGTTAATTTGTTTGAGCCGGCCAATACAGTGATTAAAACTAGGACTTTATATTTGATTGGACAAACACGTATTCATCTTGACGAAGTCGAGAATTTGGGCTACTTTTTAGAAATTGAAGTATAATTATAAGAAAAAGGACAAATTGAAAGTTATTTATTTTGGGTGCGTTCTGAAACTTACAACTTATATAATTGTTACAATTTTCATTCGAGATCAAGTTTTATGTTTTAATGTAGGGTTTGTTTTTAAAAACTATTATCTTTATTGTTTCATTCTGAGGAAAATGACTAAAGAACAAATTCTTTAAAGACTTTTTTTAGTCAGTGTAAAAAATATTACATTACAATAAACGATTTTTCATTAATGTCTAAAGCAGCGATTCCCCCAATCTTTTTTGTACTCTAGAACACATTCTAAAATATCGGCATGGTGCCGGGCACCGTCTATTTTTAATTGACAACACAGATTACCCAGATCGGCAAAGCGTTCCCTTATCTTTCCCTTTGAAACTTGGTGGCGCTAGTCTCTTTTTTCTCTAAATGGCCGACGTTGTCGCTTAAAATGCTTTTCATATAAATATTTACATTATACTTTACATGAACATTAAAGAAAATTAAAAAAACAGTTGGTGAAATCAAATTTATACAAAATTTATTTACTTT
>AGDA01010286.1:0-10650 GCA_000281935.1 Mengenilla moldrzyki | reverse complement strand
CTATTTTTTACGTAATAATATTTGAGTTCAGGCTTAACTTGGTATATTTATTTTTTTTTCTCCCGGTTATCCTTTTTGAGAAAATAATTTTTAAAGTTAAGCATAGCATTTTCAGGTACAGGTTGAAACGTTTAAGGTATCGCTGTAATATAACGATAATGAACTAATCTAAAAGTAACGTTGGGCTTTAAATTCGATGTGGAAAATTCTGACTGTTGCATAGACTAATATCAAATAACATAAGGAGAACCAGGGACCCAGGGACTCTTATGGGGGTCTATAATATATAAAACTAAAACTTCGATATTCTAATTTATATGCATTTTTTTCCTTCAAAAACGGGTTTCTCTTAATATTTTTTGAGTTTTGATGTTAAGGCAAGGAGGGGTTGAAATAAATTTTATTTTTCGAGATTTGTATTTATTTCTTTTATAGTTCTTTCAGTGTTAATTTCGTATATATTTTGTAAACTTTAACGTGTAAATTAAAAGTGGATTTCGCTGAAATGTGTAGATTATATGAGTAGTGAGGAAAAGAGTGATAATTGCGGTTATATTACACAGTGGTACTTTAAACTTTTCAGCCTGTACCCAAAAAATGCTATGTTTAATTTTAAAAATTATTTTCTCAAAAATAGTAACCAGGAGAAAAAAATAAATATAGCAAGTTAAACCTGAACTCAAATATTATTACGTAAAAAATAGTTTTTTTTATAAGTGTTTTATTTTCTGTGGAAAACCAATTTGATTTTTTAATTATGGCAAAAAACCGATTTGTTTTTTTGATTTTATTCTATAACAGAGGTGAGAAAATGAAACTCTTAGAGCCGCATGCGTCTCTTTGTTACCGAAATTGCGGCTCTCTAACTCCAATTGACGAGAAACAATGAATCTGAGTAAAAATGTACGTTTCTAAAATCTATTGAATGATTTTTAAATTATTTAAATTCTTTTTAATTATAGAATTTTAAAGATCAACGCTTAATTTTAGGTATGAAAAATATCTTTGAGATACTCAAAATAAATAGAAAGAATTAAGTCAGTTAGAAAAATCGAAAGAAATACAAATAAATAGTTAACATTATTTATTTATTCACACTTTTCATGTAGTTTTGTATGACTCTTGTAATAAATTAAAAAATGAAATGTGGCTCCCAATAGCGTCATATGTGCCCACCCCTGTTCTATAACTTTGATACCTCTTGAGATAATTACATGAAACTTTACAAGAAGTTTAAGTACCATTTTCTGATTAGCCACGTGTTTAATGAAGTTAATACGTGGTACAGTTTTCAAGATAAAATTTTTTAACGCTAAAAAAAAATTTCACCTCCTCCACAAAAATGCGAATAGGAATGCCAAAATTGTGCCCGTTTTTATTCGTTGCTAGTGCAGTACTAACAAAATTTATACAATTGGTTTTTGGTGGAAAACCTTTGTTGGTTGGTGTTATCATTGATCCACTATCAATCAGAATTTAAACAATTTATTGTTATTACCTCAAGTTCTTCATTATTACGAGACATTGTTATATAAAGTGTTCCAGTTTGATAATGAAGAAAAATGCTATTTGACTCATGAAGTCGAGTTAATAATCGTGTTTTACGTAAATCTATAATGACCAATTGCTCGGAGTCATTTTCATGATAATATAAATACCGATTTGATAACAAAATCCACGATGGTGTCCAAGTGTGACTCATTACTATGAAACAAATTATAATATTACTGATCATATAAACAAAAAATTTTACAAATGTATTCAAGAAAATTACTTATTTCCTTAGTTAATATTTTTTGAAAATAATTTGAATTTTATATCAATCCTTCTTCTTGTTCAGCGAGTCCCAGGCTTTTTTGATTTGCATACGCCTTTTCAAATCAGTTATAAGTTTGTACCCCTCTCTTCAAGTAATCACTTCAGCAAATTCAAAAAATACTGTTATGAAAAAACCCTATTTAGCGATAAAATGTAACCAACTGCCAAGCGGTTACTTTAAAGGGCTGTAATTCATAAATTATTTGAGTTATCAATTTAAAATTTTAGTATGTTATTTTTAAAGAAATAGACTATTAAAATATAGAAAAAATGTTTTTTATAAAAATTGCACACTAAGTGTGCCTCTTAAAAAAGGTAGTAATGTTTGAAACATTTAGAAAGCAAAAAAGTATTTTTAGGAATATGTTTTACATAAAATTGCTGTGGTGACCATAGTATTTTTATGTGTATATTTTTATACTGTAAAGCAAGGGTGTCAAACTTGCGGCCCGATTAATATTTTCGACCCAAGTAGAATAACGTGGAAATGTGAATTAGAAACGATGCCAGCATATAAAATTATATTATACTTCATTTACAAACTACAAAAACGTAAGCAATAATTTAAATTTATATATGTTTATTAGAATATTCCAATATGCTAAAGCTGATCAAATTTAATACAAAAACAATTAAAAATTTACAGTTTTTACTCAAATTGTGGTCCAATATACAAATCGTTGCCCTCAATTTTAAGTCAATTTTATCTCGAAAATTTATTTAAATTTATATAATTCAAATACAGTTCAAGATATATCAAAAAAATGAAACACTTTTTGTTGACTAAAACTAAGCTGAATTTGACAAAAAATGACTTTTTTTCTGTTTAGTTTAATTAAAACAATATTGAGTAGACATTCAGACGGTGGCATATTGGGTTACTGATCAAAATAAAAATATTTGTTTCTATGAGCAATGATTTTTTGCGGCCCACCTAAATTTAAGCATTGTTTATTTGGTTCACTATAGTCTTTGAGTTTGACACCAGTGCTATAAAGGAAAAAAAACTATATCACATTTTTATTTTTGTATTTTCACATAATTTTTTTGATGTATAATGAATTTATTAAAATCATAAATAAAGAATCAAAAAATGTAATCTTATGATTGAAAATTCGTTTATTTTTTTAAAAAAATATTTCTCTTAAACTTCTATGTGCACACATACAAAAAAGGGTCCGATAATGGCTAAAGAAAACTGTCACAAGTTACCAGTTTTGGTAAGTGCCCAACCGATTTTTGTATAATCGGCAATATCACGATGCCGGAAACAGGAACTGAACGCTAATGCGAATTTCTGCATCCAAAGTCGACGACGAGCCACCGAGTTAACAGCCAACGTATGCTTCTTAATTCCAGATTCGTTACAACTTCGAATTTCAAACAAGTAGCCTTCACCAGTGCCGTTGTAAGTATCAGCAATATGGTTGGAGCGACAAATACCACTTTGCGTTATACTACTTATGGTTGACACCGGTAACTGTTTTTTAACCGATTCACAAGTCATTGTTGCAAAACACGTGAACACTGAATTAGTTAGAATACACCAGTTAGCCGTCCATTTATGAAAAAGATCTTTAGCCATAAAATTCTGTCTAAATAGTAACCCCTTATGATTCACTAAGTTACTGCTGTTTAGATTAGGCTGCTGACGTGTTAGAGTTTTATCTGATACATTACTTGAGTCCTAAAATTAATAATAAGTTAATATTTCGGGCAAACAAATAACCCTAAGTATCACATATAAGTTTTTTTTCAAAGTAACCTCATTGACTTAAACATTTCTAAAGATTAGAATAAATTTGCTATTCGTACTGCATTTCTCTGAGAGTGGAGTTATAAATATTTAAATCAAACACTAATAAAAGATATTTATCAAAAGATTGTGGAAAATTTATCCAGTTTTTTAAAAATCGTTATAAAAGTTGTTCAAGCTAATAGTATTTGTAGAAAAATAAACACCTTTTTACATACATGATGTATATAGTTGTTGTGTTGTTATCAGTTTAAGTACTCTGAGGTGATGGCACTTATAACTTTTTAAGTGGAAAACATTATTCTCGACAGATCTTTTTTTAATAGTCGCATGCACTTATAGAAATGATATCAGAACAAAGCAAAAACTACATTATTTAGTTTTCATTATTTATTACATTATTTATAATAGCCCAAACTACTGGATCATACATAACCGTGTAAAACCTCGCAGAATAAGCACCATCTTCGAATCACTCTATAATATTTTTGAAATTAATGTTAAATCTGGATTTCCAACGTCATCATCAAGATGGAATAAAAAAGATCTTCATTTACATCGGACTTAAAATCAATAGTTTTTTTAAGCTACCAAAAACCACTAGTGTATCAAACCAATCCAACAAACCACTTAATACTGAAACAATAAGGATTCAATATGGTTGTAAAAGGAATACTTTTTTCCAATTTTTCCATACGAATTATATAACATTTCTATTTTACTTCCATATGTTTTAAATATTGAATTATTTATTTTCAAATATATAAAAAAATTTTATTTCTTCTATTATGTTTCCATGTAAAATTTATATGTTAAAAAATGTAAACATTTAAATTTATTTTCAACAGAAATCCCAATAAATTTCCAAATTAAAGTGATAATAATTTCATATAGAATCCCACATGAATAAAATATATATTGAAATTTTCTATATGGTTTGTTGGGTGGTTTGTTGGGAATGTACAAATATTGGAGGAACTCATGATAGTCACCAATGGGAAATCCGAATCGCTTAAAGTTTTTATTGGTTTTCAAATCCGTCTCATTACTGTATTGTAAAAGAATAAGGTCATTTTTAATATTTGCACTACCGATTTTCTAAATTCAAATATCCATACTGAAAATAATATTTTTTCTTCTAAGTCACATTCCAAAGAAATGAATCATTAATTTTCAACATACTCAACTGACCACCTTTTATGTTTCCTTATAAAATTATTTTAAAAACTAACCATTTAACATATATGCTAACTGAAATAATAATAAAAAACATTTACTTTACGTAAAATTTGGCGGATCCATTTGGTTTTTTTATTCGGCTTTTGAATCAAATCCGTAACGATTGTTAACTCATTTGTGTTTTCTATTCCATTGTTTGTCAAGCTTTCTGTTATCACATCTTTCATAAATTTTTCAAAATTATATGTATTATCGGATAAAAGATTGACCACTGGGTCAAATTCTAAAATCGTGCTTCGGGTTGCGGTTCTCTTATTTTCACTAAAACAATTTGTATCCTCATGGACTGAATCATAAAACGACCAGGAGTTTGATCTTTGTAAGGATCCATAAGTACTGTCGGACTGATCTGAAGACGATGGCGAGTCATAAATACAACCCTAATAAAAAAATATATTTGAATTTTTATAATTCGTAAACATTTATCAGCTAAATTTTTTAATGTTTACAAGTAAAAAATTAGTATTCTGTTTGATACAAAATCACAAGAAAATAAAATACAAAAACTGGAATATAACAATATTAAAAAAGGGCTAAAAATCTGATCCGAGTGTCTAACAGACATTATTAATAAACAAATAGAAAACAAGTAATTAAAAAACAGAAAAAAAATAATAGAAGTTGCGGCAAAATCGACTAAGCAGATTCTCCCGATTATCTCAAAAGCTGTCGTGGTGGTAGTCAATAGCACTTAATCTACCATTGTCCATCGTTAATTTTATTTAAGAAGCTAATATGATCTGGACCGATAATCATCACGACTTGGCCAATCGAACTTATTACGAAAACAACAGAAAAATCTTCTGTAGTCCAGAATAGACGACATTGTTTAGGAACATGAATCGAGGGGCTTGTGGATCAACAAAATGCAACAACTGCCCACACCACGAATTCTACTTGGTTATTTGAAAGAAATGTTTTCGAGATTCCTCGTTTCATTGAGGAATGATGTCGGGTGGCCTGTACGGTCTCAAATTTTATGCATTTACAACTTCTTTGTTTAGGGATATCTGAATAAAAAGATTTAGAAAAGATACCCTCACACACCCTAACAGAGTTATTAACGACGTGAATGCCACACACCGTGATATGTGTTCAAAAGTTACTTGAAACTTCAGGAATCGTCAATAACAATGTGTTGATGCTAACGGTCGCCATCTTAAGAACATTATTTTCAAAAATGAATGAACTTAAAGTGATATATTGTATTAATTTAAAAGAATAAAACATTTTTCTCTATATATTCAGTTTTACGTTTTACTACATCTTAAAACTGCTTAGTTTACCACGTCCAGTCGATCGCGAAGCCAATTTTGGTCGATCATGTTTTTTTATAATTTTTTGCCCAAAAAATTGTTATATGTTAACGTAAAGTACAGGTCAAAAGTATCACGTACATATTTTTTTCACAGGATAAACACGAATAAATTTTAATCTCTGTTTATGTGTAGCTAACTTCAATTAATAAATACTGTTAACAATTATTCATGCTATTTTAATTCCCCTGGATGTGAGTTTTAGACTTAGACTACGCATATGTCAACAAGTCGATCACGACACAATTTTCAAATAAAAAATCGATCTTACGTACACAAATTTGGCCACCCCTGTCTTATAGAATTACTGTTGTTCAATTATTTTGTATATTTAGTTACGTAACAAATATTCATTTTAAGGTCTTTGAAATTATCTTTTTTCAAGCCGGTCGTATATTTAAAATATGCTTGTAAGCTTTTTAAAAATTACGTCTTTTCTTAAACAAGGATGCAAACTTTTCGGAGGGACTAAAAACATAATTTATTTTCGAGCAATTAATGGCCAACGATTCGTTGAAAATAAGTTACATCTGTCAACGCCGTCTAAAAAAACAGCAGCGACAACTATCATTTAGGTAAATGATATGTAATTTAAAATTGCAGTTACCGATCTGGATAATCTGTACTTCTCAGTTACTCTGTCTCTTCTGTGTCTGGCGGGAATTCTACAGCGCAATTAACACATTTTTTGATATGTGTTATAAATAGCATATTATCGGCTTAAGAAAATTACAGAAGTTCCTTGGTCAGTAGAAATTTTTAGACCACTGTCAATAGATGGCGTCACACAATCAAGGCTGCAACAGGTGTCTGTTGCCACTGGAACTAATGTATCAATATCGACTTCGGTCCGTAAAGAGTTTGAAGCCAATTTCTCACTCGTTTGTTGTTTAGCTGAAGTACGTGGCTTTGGTTCTGGTCGAACTGTGATTGCAGGATTAGTTCGTGGATTTGGAAACGGCGTTGCAATTTCTCCGTCGATTTTATCCATTTAATACACCTGTTCCAGTATCTAACAATAAATAATAATACAAATTAAGAATACAAATTCTACAAATACCTGTTCTAGTATTTAACTATAAATAGTAATAAAAATTAGAAGTTAAGAATACAAATTCTACAAATTCATGACTTAACATTCCCACAGACTATGGATGATTGTTCCAAAATGATGTTGTCAGATGAAGCTTAGAATTCAGGTAACCTTGTATCGTTAAGTATTCCTGTGTCGCAAGAGATCTATTCTGGAACGTTATTAGCAAACTTGGTTCCTTATACAAAAAATAATGTTTTTTTAGCAGTATTCCTGAGAAACAGCGCATGTAATAAAGACATAATTTTTCTGATTTCTATTTATGAACTACATACTTTTTATAGCATTATGATATCCTAACAATATCACGACATTTAAGTAGACCAAAAAGCATATCATATTAAATCACTTTAAAAGTATATTACGATATGCCTAACATATTTCCTTTCATTTTTTAAACTCAATTTGTTCGAGTAAACCTCCTTAAAAAAGATGTGCTAGTGATTCCCTACAAACCAAATCGTCACAAGACGTCATGGTGACAGAAAAAGAAATCCGTGCAATCAAAAAATAAAAAGTGGCGTCCTGGGACGTCTTGTGACGAATTTTTGTGACCAATTAAAAAAGAAATTATTCATCATGACAAAGTGACGTCTTGAAACGTTCTGTGACGGATTTTTGTGACCAGCAGAAAAAAAATGTCGTCGTCGTCGCCATCGCCATCGCCATCGCCATCGCCACAATGTAACATCCTGGGACGTCTTGTGACGGATTTTTGTGACTCGAATAAAAAAAGGTCGATTTCGTCACAATGGGACGTCTTGAGACGTCTTCTGCCGGAAAAATAAACTTATCCGAAAAAATAGCAGTTTTTGAAGCCTCTTTTGATTTTTTTAGCTAAACTGGGTTTCAAAATACGTGCATATTATGAAACGTGACAATTATTTTTTATTATAGAAAAATATTTTCTAGCTGATATTAAGCTCTGTATTATCGAATGCAATTATTTATGAATGCAATTTTTGTCGTTAAAAGGCACTGCACATCAGTGCAATGAAAACCCTCGGAACTAAGTAATATGGAAATGAATTTTACTTTAAGGATATGAAGATTATTTATTTCCGGCTTTTGATAATTTAACGTGGAATGCAATACCTTTTTAAAACAAAGGGAAAGTTGAATTTGTTTGTTTCTCACGATTTCTTAAATACATTTCAATTAAAAAAATGCTAAAATAGTGTTTAAATAAAGTTTATAAGAGCTATATATTAAATTCGTACTGTGGCCAAGCAGTCAGCGAGAAATGCTAAGTTCGAGACAAATAAAGCAAGGAATTCGTATGTTGGAACTTGGATGAGTGACCGCCAAAGAACCTACTCAAAGTGGATTCTCACTGGTATAAGGATATGAAAAAAAATCCACGTTCCAGAATCAGGTAATAACATTTAAAAAAAGAAATGCATTATAATTAAAAATGTAATTTCTTTTTATCTAATTATAGTATTTTTCACTGTGTGACGTCAGCGTAATGTTTCAAAAGCCCGTCACTGTGACATTACAAAAGCCCATCACTGTGACGTTTTGAAACGACACCGTACCGTTTTGCAACTTACAGTGACATATATTGTGGTTTTGTTTGTCACTGTATATTCTCCATCGACAGTTACGGTGACGTTTCAAAAATCGGTCACTGTGACGTCTCAAAAATCCTTCACCGTGACAACTTACTCTCATTCACTGGACTGGTTGAGTTATTCGTCACTGTGACTTTCTGAGGACGTCATATATTGTTATTAATTAATTTTATAAATTTCTAAAATGCATTAAGCATGTTGTTTACATTTTATTTTCACAACTTAATTTTCATAAAATATAAATGATACAAATTAGATCTTCTGGGGTTGATTTTGAGTGGATACAATTAGGAATTGAAGAAAAATATTTTCAAACTTCTTATTTATTTTTTATTTATTATTTGAACTATAGTAACATTATATTATTTTACAAATTAAAAAAAAGCCACCATAAACTGATTTATGAAATTGGTTTCAATTGGTTTCAATCGCTTTCAACAATAAATTTTCAAGAAATCTGTAAAAATTAAACATTTCTTAAACATAGAAAAATACATACTCAAACATGTCTACGCGGAAGATATATTTTCTTCATAAATGCTCTTTTTTATGGAAAATCGACTTTTTGAAGAAAAAAAACCGATTTTTCTCAATCTTTTTTTAGCACTTATTACCTTTTAACTTTTGAACCCCTTAAGAAAATTTAATAAACTATTGTGTGAATATTAAGCGCTTTTTTCTGATTTAGATAGCGCTAACTTCGATGTAATATAATGTCTACTTGTTGAGATGAAAATTCTTAAAATTAATAAAAGTTTACCGTTCCCTCAAAAATGTAAGTCCAGATCACAAAAGCATTCCCTTTTTTGTCCATAACTAGTGGAGTACAAAGATAATATGTGCACTTAGTTTTTGGAAAAATTCCTTTGCTGGCTAGGGAGAGTGTAATTGAAATACCATTATTGTTTAATTTTTACACTAAAAAATCATTCTAAATAAAGGATGGGAAAAAGTGAAATCATGGCGTTCCGTATAGAAACTAAAAAATAACTGAAACGGATTAAATTACTCAAAAAAAATTCTGAACAAAAAGTGTAGTTTTTCTACACTTCTAAACTGAATTCTTATGTGTATCCTGCATACTCATTTTAAACACGTTTCACACGTGTTAACTTGTAAAAAGCAACAGGTTACCAATAAATTTAAGCGTATAAGAATATAACTGAAAAACGCGTTCATATAGGGCAATGTAAAGCGCGAAACGAATCGCGCAAAATTCTGTATCGATCGTCACATATATAATCATTTGAACAAGTGTATAACGTTTTTTTTAATTTTAGCAAAAGTATTTAAGTTTTTTTCTAACTAATTTAATGGCTCGCTTCGAAGACCCTTTCCTAAAGTCTAAACAGTTAAGCATAAAAGTTTCAAATTTTTGACAATATTTCTAATGGTAGTATGTATATTATTCTCTGAGATAGAGAAGTGGATAGTGCTTTAATAAAAACTGAAAAGCTGTTCAATCGGTGGAATGATTTGACCATTTTAGAAAATGAACCAGCAATTGCGGCCACACCTAATGACTTGGAATGGACAACAAATGAGCTAATAAACTCGATCCGTAGCTTGGAATGGGATTTGGAAGACATGAATCACTCAATTGATATCCTTTTATTTTTTTTCTCTTACATAGAGTTAATTCATATGCTTTTTAGTTTAATTATTTAATTTAAATTACCTATCTTTTTTTCAATTTTTTTCATTGTTTCATCTTTTTAATTTTATTAGCAAAAAATATTTTTAATTTATCCAGTTTGCATTTTTTTTATAAAGTTTTAAATTGCTTATATTCTATTAAAATTAGATTAAAATCTTACTTATAAAGAGCTATAAAAGGGGGAATTTTTAAAACGT
>AGDA01010277.1:0-12709 GCA_000281935.1 Mengenilla moldrzyki | reverse complement strand
ATTGTATCTGCTATTAATGTTTGAAATTAAATTACTTGTGTAAATTTATCTAACATTGTTAAATATTCGCATGCCCTTAAAAAAAATAGGAGGCGTGCCGAAATGTTAAAAGTATGGTAATTTTTTTTTCAATTTATTTAAGACATATAGAGTTTAAATTTATTTCCTTCTTCAAGACTGATAATATTTTAAGTAAAAGAATTGAGCTTAATTTTATGTTTGTTAAATATTAAAACTTCAATAAAATAAGAATTACAACATTTAAAAAAAATTAGGTATTTATCCAAAATAAAAAGCAAATCAATTTTTTAAAAAAATCAAATGTAAAAATTGTAACAAGAATTTAGTTACTAAAAAATTGTAAGATTATAATGAAAAGTTGACAAAATACATCGTTATTAAAAAAAATGAATTAATTTGTTACACAAAAGTACTGAAAATATATATATTTTTTTAAATTACATTAGAAAAAGAAATAGGGAAGTAAAATTTGATGAAAAAAGAATAAAAGAATAGTTATAAAAGACATTAATGTTGCTAGGTTGTTCCCAGAACATTCACATTTAAAAATTCTAAAAATATTCAAACAACCGGAAATAGAAACCGTTTTGAGAACGTTTAAAGAACGTATTCAAAACGTATTCAAAACGTATTTCGAACTTTAAAAGTTCTCAAGATACGTTTTGAAAACGTTAAAAATACGTTCATGTGCTACTAGGGCACTTCTTTAAAGTCACAATCGAGTCGTTTAATGCGTCATTCAGTCATAGCTGATGATGTTTATTCGTCAATTGAATTTGCAAAGTTTTCGGCCATTGTTAAGAACTCCTTGAGACAACTGATTTTTGAAAACTTGTTTTTTGACATGTTTGGCGAATCGGTTTGATCAATCCTAATTCTCGGGTTTCGGCACCAAATAATTATGTGCGGGAATCAAGAATACAAGACACTTATTTATTTTTTAATGATCTTATTAACTCGTTCAGTAATCGAAAAAGAACCAATAACGAAAAACATAAAAACACCACGAAGGTTTGACGTTACCACCGTTTACTTCACACATGTCCCGAGCTCTTTTCGGCGTTCTCGAAGGATTTGAAAATGTTCTTAGAATTTTGAAAGGCACGTTTGGAGTCCGAAACAAGCCCCTATTTAACCCTAGACAATGTTTATTTTTAATCTCTTAAAATTTATGTGCTTTTAAATTTGTAAACTTATATTTTATTAATTTTAAAACTTTTTTAATTTTTTAATGTTTTTAAGGCCTTATATATTTAATTTTTTAATTTCCATAAGATATCGAAAAAAAATTACTAAATTTCGAATACAAGTAACAGAAATTTTTTTAATTTTTACTAATATATTTCAAATTTTTGCTTCATTCCATAAACAACACAAAAAAATTTAATACTTTAAAATGAGTTTTGTTAACGTTTTGATATTTGATTTTACTATGTTTTTTATTTACTATATCACAATATTGAGAAATAATTTTAAATACAAAGAATATTAAAGAATTTATGTTTTTTTCACCAAATTTAACAGATATTGTGGTGAAAATTTTTACATAGGTAAAAGTTTTCAAACAGTTTTGATTTTGCTGTTCAATGGAAATAATAATAAAGTTTACAAACTAATGAAGTCAAATTCTAATTAAATGTGGGTTTCTTTTTCAAATATTAATAAAAATATATACTATTAAGTACACTTTGTATGAAGACTGCAAATACAAGTTTCTTAATTACTCAAAGTCATAAAACTCAAAGTTTTTGTTTAAGGTTTCAAAAAGTTGACAAAAGTTTTGCAAATTTTCCTAATGATGGTTCGTTAATCGATTTTTAAGTACATTTTATATTTGAGTTTAGAAACTATATAAATCTGAAGGTTTTCAAATAATTTTAATGCTCATCCAGTTCTTGTCTAAAAATTTTGGACAAATATTTTTATCTGGTTCTTATAGAAATAGTGTTATTTCTAATCCTAGTCTCAACCAACAAATTAATAAGGTTTTCTACTCCAGCAGAGAGCATTCTTAAGTCAAAAGTTAGCCCTAACTACTACAGTCTATTACTATCGATTGCAAGGTAAGTATTACTATTTGATTTGATCAATAACGAACTTTTTAAACTAACTAAAACTTATCTATCTTCGATAAAGATGTCCAATTTCAAATTTTTGTTAAATATTTAATCTTTAATTAGCCTAATAGAAAGAACAAAAACATACACTGAGGATTTTTTATTAAATTTTAATAAAAAAGAATTTCATACAGTTTTTTGTAGTTTATTTTACTAATTTTAATCAAGAAATTTTGGAAAATAATTTAAAAAATTAATTTTTTTTTAACATAATATCTTTAAAAATAAGTTTTTATTGTGCGTAGAATATAAAAATTTTTTTTTTCAATTTATATATTTTAAAAAATAGGTCCAAACATATTATCCTCTAATTTTTATTTTAATAAAGAAACTTAATTATCTTATAAAGTTGAAACTACAATTACTGATATTATCATTATAAATACCTTTTTTAAACATTTTATTAACCTGGTAAATTAAAGAGCCCATTTTTTCTTCTTAGCTATTGCTTATTTTTAACCTATAAGAACACATATGTACCTTTAAACTTGAAAATCAATATTTTTTCTATTTTTTAAAACCTCTTTAATGCTTTGAGACTCATTCCATTTTTAATTTCCATAAATCATTAAAAAGACTTGTTACTGAATTTTAAGTTTTTTACAGAAGGAAATTAAATTTTTATTAATTTATTCCATATTTTTCCATATTTTGTTAATAGCGCAAAAAACTTTATTGAAAAATACATTTTATTAATTTCTTAAAATTTAACTTTAAAACAAAAAAACCTTTAAGTTTGTAAATACTAGACTTTAACTAAATAGGGAAAATGAATTGAATTTTCAACATGAAAATGCCGTTAATCTGGATCGCTTATGGATTTTCAAATATGTTTTAAAAACGTTTTTGTTTTTTAATGTAATTTATTTGTTTAGGTTATTTTCAGAATGCTAAGGACTTTACTACCGTTCTTAGTAAGTTATTTAATGTATTCTTACGCATACTTTTAGATTATGTACCCGATTCGTAAAAACTTTTGAAACTTGGCCAATTACTCAAGTCCTCATTGAGCATTGTGACTAACTTTTGTGCGCAAATGTTTGCGAGTTTCCTATTAGTGATACTGTTAAATGTTCACACCTCATTATCGTTTAGTCGATATGAGTGTACAAATTCTCGAAACCTTATGTTGCAAAAGTGTATGTCGGGTGTACGCTTCGCATTATGGTCTCAACCAGCCTGCTTAAGAAGAAAATTTCGGTCCAATAAAGACTACTGTCAAGTCTGTAATTTCCACTGGTGTGAAAATGACTCCAGCAACTCTCGAATGCCTGTAAACAGTAACGCATATGAATTTGTCCACAGTTTTGCTTGGCCACATAGATTTTTCGCACCGGCAAAAAAATACACATATTACATTGACGGCACATGGTTCGTGCAGAACAATCGTGACATAACACCCTATCGATATGAACTTCGCAGAGCTTTCAGTCGATGGGGACAACTTTTGAACTTAGCCTTCGAAGAGACCTCGTATGCGATCGGTGCAAACTTCAAAGTGACCTTTCGGACAAATTATGAATTCTTAGCAAGTGCAACAAATCTCCCTCCAATATCCGTTAATTTTAGATACGGGGTATGTATTTGACTCTAATTGCATTAATAAATCAAAGTTTTTAAAATGAACGAAAACCTTTTTTTAATTTTAGTGTGTGTGAGTGAATGATTGCCTATGAGGGTAACTATATGTGTTAAACAAATATAACCCTCTTTCTTTCTCTGTCTGTGTGTGTGCGCACGCGCGCGTGTGTGGTAAGGTTTAAATATGCTATTTAATTCTTTCAATAAAGAAAAGTTTATAAAGCTTATAAGTTAAATAATATTAGAAGTAATACATATTAAAAAAATGGCGATCCTTAATTTTAAACATAAATGTCGTCTTTATACTTATAAAAAGGCTTGAAAAATGTGATCATATTAACATGAGAACTTTATAAATAAGATAAAATTTTTTTGTATAAATATTATAAATAGAACATTAATATAATTTTCAAGTCTTTTTATAAGCAGAAAGAAGGCATTTATTTTTAAAAATTAAGTACCGACATTTTTTAATATCTATTAATTCTAAAATTACTAAACTTTAAACCATTTATAAGGAGAAAATGTAGAGATTATGAAGAGTGAGATATAAAAAAAGTACAAAATAATAAATGAAAAACTTTATTTTAGATTCTGTTTCTTAAGTTTGAAACACTTTAACTAAGAAATGACTGCATTAAATGTTATCTGGCAACACAGTGCAGTGCAGAACGCAATTTTTTTCGTACTGAGAAAATTGAAAATTGAAGTACAAATTTCAAAAAATTCTCTTGTGCTAACTATTTGCGATATAAAAAAAATTTTTTACGGATGTTTACGGACACATATACTTTTTAGGAAAAATAATTCTTACGCCATAACGTGCTTACTATTTAAAAAAAAAAATAAAGACGAAAAATTTTTGCTAAAAAACATGTTTTTTTGACGTTTTTCCGGACATATTTGAGAATAACTCAATATCTGTTTGACTTATTGACTTGAAATTTTGTGGGTACATTTTTGAAGACTTTTTTAAATTTCATGCAAAATTTTAATGTCATAGCTTTAATGATTTTTTCCACGATTTTTTAAACTTTAAAAATACATTTCTCCCCCTCCCTAAAAAACTAGAGGAAACAGAAAATTTTCATTTTCATTTTAAGTGTCTAACAGAAAATCATAAAACTGTAGAGGGGTATTTTTCAAAGTTCAAATTTGCTGATTAGTGCTATCGATGATTAAATTTAAGAATGATGGTAGATTTTTTTTAGTCATATGTAAACCTTACATATTATCTAATGCTTTTTTGACGTTTATTCTATGCTAGTTAGTTTTATCTAATTTTTTTTTGCTCCTACTAATTTCTGTTTCAATTCTATAGTCGTTAGAAACGTTTGCTATACAAAATTTGGTTTCTTTTTATTAAAATTTTTTTCAACAAATATTTCCAAATTTTAAAAGTAAATTAATCAATTTCATAAAGATATATTATTATTTTAAAAACTTAATTTATGACTATACGTGTTGAAAATTTTAAGAATAGTCTGGCTTTCATGAAAGTATACGCACATTATTTGGCTGAAAAAATAATTATTTGAAGCAAATGCCGGTAGTACATTTTAAGTACACTTGGTGTTAATTGTACAGTTATAACATGTTTATAATACATGTTCAAGAAAATCACTGAATAAGTTAACCATGCATAAAACATAATCAAAATATATCATAATCATTTAAAATTTAAAAACAATATGTTTGTGGCACATTTATAATGTATATATTTAATACGTTTTATATACCCAAAAACACTTTAAACGCGCGTTTAGAATTCCTTGAAACATGGAACATGTTTGTAGCATGTTGATAAAAGTTTTTTAATGCGTTTAAAATCTCTATTCGTATAGCACATTTTAAGATATCTGTAGAGTGTTGGCAGCCACCTATTTATAATCGAAAAACTCCTTCCATAATTTTTCATTTTTCTATAGTTTGTTTTTTTATATTTATAATTTGTAAATAAAAAATAAACAAAAATGATTCAAAATTGTAAATTATTATTTAAACTTTATATATACGGAGAACGAACTTCTCTGTGTCGAACAGCGACAGGCGCATAGGAATCGTTTCATGGGCACCATGGTGCCTGCAGACATGGGGCTGGGAACCTCTACCTTAAATAATTATTTTTTCGTTTTTATATTCAGAATAACCAGGCTAATTTCAACATTGCCACTCTATATGAGCTTTAAAATATTTTATGAATATTATTATTAAATTATTTAACAATTGCTTCATTTTTTTTAGAATAAAGACAAATGCCATATTTATACACCAGTTCAATCAGTTTTAACATTTAGAATGAGTGACAAGCATTTATTAAGTGAACGTGATTTGCAAACTACATTGAGAAATCCGTTTTGCAGACTTTCGCCTTTATCATGTGGCATATACTTTTATAGATCAGTATTGCATGAAATTGGACATGCCTTAGGTTTGGATCATTTTCCGACATATTCAGGACATGTAATGGATGAATCAGCGTCGACAAATTTACCTGATTTAACCCAAGGAGATATTAATGCTGCTATGGTAACTCCTAATTTATAAATCCGACTCATGACTTTAATGTCTTTTATTCCAGTGTTTATACGGATCCTAGATTTGACTCTGTTGGCTGTATCTAACATACCACAATTACAACACATTGGTTTTTAAACTTTTAAAAAATGTTAAGTTTTTTTTTCTTGTAATGAAAGTTATTGTTTTTTACCTAAAGAAAATATACTATATAAACATTAAACTAATTTTTGTACGTTTATTCCAAATTTACGGACCAAATATACTTTAATCTATCATATTATGAGTAAAATGTGGCCATTGACAAGTAATTTCATTGCTTAAACTAGGGGAGTCAAACCTGCGGTCCGCGGGCCTCATGCTGCCCATTTAAGGATTTTTTGTGGCCCAATCATTTGATGCTGAAAATGGTACATGTTGCTCTGTGAAGGTAAAATATATTTTGTTTTTTCTCTAACACAAAATAAAAAAGTTTTTTTTATAGAGCAGGAGTTAAAATCTTTATTTATTTTCATTCAACCTGAAATTTTTGACGAGTAAAGATATGCTGTGATGAGGTTTTTGAATATTCGCGATATTTCACGATAAGGTTTTCAAACACAAAGTTTACCCAACCAGAGGCTTCCAAGACCGCTTAAAATTCCATTTTAGCCAGTTTAGATTAAAAAATATAGAAAATAATAAGTCAATTTTTATAGTTCTAAAAAGACTTTAAAAACTCTAAATAAAATAATTCGTAAGATATAAATTTTTTAAATATGCAGAACAAAATACTATAATACTTGCAAATTTTAACATTTTACAATGTAAAGTGTAAAAATACACCAGTAAGGGTTTTAGTCACAAAATTAGCGTAATCTAACAAACATTTGATACATTAGAAATTCGACCCAGTGTAAGATCGGTGTAGTTTAGGATTAGTGTAGTGTTTTAGAGTTAATGTAGTGTGAAACTTATATAGCCCTAACTTTTCTTTTAATACAAGAAGATCATTATTGCTTCTTTTTAAAACTTGAAAACTTTACCTAAAGTAACGTTCAAAAAGAGATAAAACAGTATCGTATCGTGTATAACTTAAATAGTGAGGTAACATGGTCGAATTACTTAAAAAATTCACAACAAAAAATGTAATTTTTCTACATTTTTTCAACTCTAATTTGATTTTCATCAATCGCTAACATTGCAGTGCCTAACAGTTTTATTTTTGACTCGATAACAATGTTGTATCTAATTCGACAACACAATGATACATGAAATAGAAACAGTCATATTTGTTATTGAATCAAAAAGATGAAACTAATAACAAGTTGTTTTCAAATTATCTTGTTCAGTTCATAATTAAAATTTGATGTTTTGCCACAAATTTTTTCAACAAATCGTCAGTCGTTAATCGTATAATAAGCGTTGATTTCTTAATAAAATTTACAAAATTGTTACAAGATTTTTGATGTATTTTAGACGCTGTTTTAAGAACATGATGTTTAAAAGCTATCACGGAATAATCCTAAATTTAACTTGAAATCAACGTATAATAAATTCTTCTATTATACAAATAAAAAGTTTTATCAAAATTACCACCCTATAAATTTTTACTTAAAATTACAAATGTTAACAGTTTACCAACCGGTTGCCCACTAATAGGCTCTTTATCCCCAACGACTTACGATCGACTACCAACTGACTAGGTTTGAATATTGAAAACGGAAACCCGAGTCGATCCGCCCCAAGAAGAGTCGTCGTCAGGGAGAATTTGCAGCTGAGCGAGTGGCTTGTCAGATGTGTGTATGTATTTGAATTTAAACACCAAAAGATTTAAAACTCCAACAATGCTTGTATTTTTTTAAACACTAAGAAATGGCAAACTGCATTTAAAACTATATTCCTTGTATCGAAAATTTTAGTCATAAGTTCCTTAATTGCTAAGAAAAATTAAAGTCCAAAGTTTTTATTTGAGTTTTTAGAAAATTAAAGAGTTCTTGGCGTATTTAATAGTTTAGTTAATGTACTTTTACACATATGTTTAGGATTGTACTAGTTCCTATATAAACTAGTAAATTTGGGTAACAAATTCAGTCTTCATTGAGAATTTCGACTATAGCTTTTGCAAGCAAAATGTTTACGGGTTTCCTATTAGTGTTACTGTTAAATATCCACACCTCATTATCATTTGGTCAAGATGAGTGTACCAATGCTCGAAACCTAATATTGCAAAACTGCATTGCGAATATACGCTCAGCATTATGGTCTCAGCCGGACTGCTTAAAAAGAGAGTTTCGATCTAATAAAGACTATTGTCAAGTCTGTAATTTCCACTGGTGTGAAAACGACCATAATAACTCTTTAATTTCGGTAAATAGTGGCGCATATGTATTCACAAACAATTTTGCTTGGCCACATAGATTTCCCGAACCAGTTATAAGGTACACGTATCATATTGATCATACTTGGTTTATTCAAAACCATAGTGACATAACCCCTTATCGGAATGAACTTCGCCGAGCTTTCAATCGATACGGTGGACTTCTGAATTTAGTCTTCGAAGAGACCTCATATTCATCCAATGCAAACTTTAAAGTGACTTTTGAGACATATCATGAAGTTATAGCAAGTGCCTCACCGCTCTATCCGATATCCGTTATTATAGGATACGGAGTATGTATATATTTCGCTTTAATTAGATCACTTAAATCATTTAAAATGAACAGAAACTTTTTTTTCAATTTTTAATATGTGATTTGAATATGGATAAGTACATCTTTTAATAATACATAAAGATTTGTGTTTCCCTTTTTAAATTTCAACCGATAAGAAATCAGTTTATCTGTATTTTTTCATATTTATTAAATTATTTCTTTTATTTAAAGCTTGTAATAATAAAAATATTTGAAACTTAAGGAATAGTTAATTTTTTTGAACAACACAAAGGCGCTAATAATTAACAATAATATTGTAATGTCTGTAGGTCCCAGCTGCTGACTTCAACTGATCGACTACATAGTTGTAGAATTTCTACAAAACGGTTTACAGCTATATAAATAAACATAAGTAAAATAAAATAATAAACCATGCTTGCTAGGCGGAGTTAGTGCCCTTGAACTGCAGCCATGTGGCTTATTGTATTTCTATCAAGCCGGTGGTTCGTTGGAGCAATCATATGTATTTAAGAAGTACAAGCAAAAGCCCAACTGTGTTTCTTAGCAATAGCCCGTCCAGGATCTTCCTGTTCCAGAATGGGCCTTTTCAAGATTAAGACCAGCTGCTCAGAGTCTCTGAACACTGCTTTCACAATCACACCTCCAGCGATCTGGCCACAAGTCTCCCTAGTACTGGGTCACCCCAATTGCATATCCTGAAAGTAGAAATTGAGAAGCTGCTGTTATTTTTTCGAAGGGATATACTTTTAGAAGGTTCTCTTATCGTAAGACATGATCACAAGAAAAAAGAGGCCTGGTTGCTGGGGCTTGAAATTTCTTCTTCCCCTAACCTTCTTCAACCTCATCTACTTGTGTCACCGCTGCTTTCAGGGTCTAATTTTTTCCCTTTAAAGAGCGTCGGCTATTTTCTCATTTACTATTTTCCTGTATTGAACGCCGGAAAGCATTTTCTTCCCTTTTAGGAAAATTTTCTAGAAACTTTATTTTAAATTGAGGTTTTATTGTTTAAATCTGCCTCCATTATATTTGGATTCATATGAATCCGATGGTCGTCGTCAGTGACCTGGTGCTGACGATGCAAGGCTCTTGGTCTAGAGCACCCGGAGGCTTTGTTGTCATCACTTACCCCCGGAAACAAATCAGCTTATCAACCTCTTCAGCCTCATATACTTGTGTTACTGTTACTTTCAGGATCTAATTTTTCCCTTTAAATAGCGTCGGCTATTTTCTCATTTACGACTTTTCAGTGATGAAAAACTGGAAAGCATTGTTTTCTTTCCAGGAAAGTTTCTTTTTACATGGAGGTTTGATTGGTTAATCATCCTTCATTTTATTTAGATTCATATGAATTTGATAGTCACCGGGTAAGTGTATGGTTCGCGTCTTCAGGGACCCAGTGATGAAAATGTAAGGCTCTTACTCTAGGATATTGCCCGGTACCCTAGAGACTCCGTTGACCTTATCATTTACTCCGGATAGAAATCAGCCAATCGGCAAGGGTCGCTTTACACCGTTGGCTGGGAGTGAGGAAGGGGGTTGGTCCGCGGCCTATTATTTATTTATTCGAGGCTTTACTAGTAGGACGTTCGGCTATCCGTCCGCCATCCGCCGACGCGCTCAAGCCCCCATAGCCCTAAGGAATAATAGTAACTATTCATAGTCGAGTTTTAGATACATTTTAGACGCTTAATATGAATTTATGATTAACAAAGACGATATAGATAAATTTTAGATACTTTATTTTAAAAAAAAGATCTACGGATATGAGAATTACATTAATGAGCAACTATATTGAATTTATTTTTTTAAATTATTTTTATGAAGTTTATAAATTTGTTGTAGTATTCAAAAAAATAATTTTTTTCCGTTTCTCTTGCGAGTAATTTTAATCTAATTTTTTTCGTTACGTTTATAACGATATTTTTAATGTTGATTTAACGTTGTAAAACTTCGAGTTATATAAAAATTAATTTAAAACTTCAAATTAATTAAAATGAAATTTGCCCACTTATAAGCCCATATATACAACCTGATGATAGCGTTTTACGATGATACAGAATTGTCTATGATCCAAAACCAAATATAAAGAAATGATGTTCACATTTGAATGATAGTTTTCATAGTACCACCCTACTTTTAATAATTTCGCGTTAAATATTTACTTTATATTGTTTTTTACTATAAAGTCATTTAACTACTCAAATAAAGTGCTTCATTAATCGTCTACAGTCACATCAAGTATTAGAAAATGTAACAGTTTCATAAATTTAAGTTTATTTTAAATATTTTATTTCATGTTTATATGATCTATTGGTAATTTTGCGAATGTTAACGTTATTTAATAATTGTTTTCTTACAGATCAGCGAAAAATGTTACCTTTTTACATCACTTCAATCAACTATAACATTCAGAATGAGCCAAAAATATATAACAAGTGAACATGAAATGCAAACTACACTAAAAAATCCATTGTGTAGCAATGCAACATCTTGTAGTATGTATTTCTATCATATAGCGTTGCACGAAATTGGACACTCTTTGGGTCTAGGACATTTTCCGACATTTTCAGGACATGTGATGGATGAAGAAATTTCAAAAATCTTACCTGATTTAACTCAAGAAGACATTAATGCTACTATGGTAGAATCTAATTTTTACATTTAAATCAAAAATTTAACGTCTTTTATTTCAGTGTTTATATGGATCCTAATTTGACTCTGATGACTGTATATTCAACCACTATTATAATGAATTTTTGAAGATTATGAAAGTTATATTGTTTTTTACCCAAAGAAAATACAGTTTACAAACATTAGATATTTTAATGTAGTTTACATTATAAGTTTAGAAATGAAATATATTGCAAAATCTCATCACTATAAGTTTAATGCGGCCGTTTTCCAGTTTTTCGAACTAATGGCGTGGAGCCGAAATTTTTTTATCGGTTTTGGTTCGTTAAAATTTTAAAAACTGACTCAGACTTCGGCTCCAGTTCTCTAAAGTTTTAGAAGTTGACTTTGACCCTGACTTTTAAAAAAATTAAAAATCAGTTTCAGTTTTTTAAAAACTTTAAATCTGGCTACCACTTTACAATGTTTTAATTTTTTAGACATTATGATGTGCAGAATCAATCTTGTTTGTCATCAACTGTAACAAAAGAAATTCCTATTTGTGGCTAAATTATAATTGCTTTAATAAACGAATAACTAGCCGCTAAAAAATAAGTGTAGGGTAGGCTTCGGTATAGCATAATATGGCAGTCATCTTGGAAACAATATTGTGGATGTTCGCCATATTAATCTGATGACGTAACACTAAACTCCACCCGTCTTCGCCACTTTCAGGAGATATGTCTTAAAAACTGAAATCCGGTTTTTTTGAATTTTCCACTCAAATTATGATCGCAAATATTTATGAAATCAAGTTCAATGAAAAAGAGGAATTTTTTTACTTGTGTGAAGGGCTGCGCCTCCCCACGCCACCTGTTTTTGAATTTTAACCTCCTCAATGTCACTTAATTATAAACACAAATATTAATGAAATATTATAAAATATGGTATAGAATATTCCCTGTCGCTCATGTTTGATCGTTTTTGCATCATATTTTTTGTCGGCAGAACAGATTTGATATCTGTGAAGCAACGCTATAGTCTGTGGAGCATCCGTGGACGTATAAGACATGGACTGTTCGTCGAATAGAAAGTCGCGGTGAAGCTATTTGCATCAGATACGAAATGCGCATAGCTATTGAAAGAAACCGTTAAAATAACCGTTTTTAGCACTTCCTTTTCAAAATTCTATACGCGCTATATAAACTA
>AGDA01010194.1:0-13568 GCA_000281935.1 Mengenilla moldrzyki | reverse complement strand
TATATATATATATATATATATAACGATGTATTTTTAATTCCGTTTTTTAGTTACTGTGAAATTGATAGATTATTCCACTAACTCAAAAATTATTATATATTTTTAAATCATAATTTTATTAATATAAAAAGTATATTAAAGAATATAATATAAAGTATTAATAAAGTTAATGTGTAAGCTTGTGTCGCTTTAAATTACTATTAATGCGTGCCTATGTTCTTCTACAGCATTCCCTCCTCTTTTTGCACAACTTTTATCACGATTTTGGGCTCTTTTCATGGTAATTTGATGCCAACAATGTTCTTTTTGAAATACAAAAATTAATAGACTAAAATAGAGAAATGACGTCCTTTTTCTATCGAAAGGTTGATACTTTATTCTACCATTTTATCTTCAGAAGTAAGTAAAAAAGAACAACTTTTAGAGTACCGTAAATAGGAATCAATGTACATTTTTTATTCGTTAAGAAGTACTTGGATTAAGTTCTATTAGCACAAAATAAGCTGACAAAAGAAAGAAAAATTTACTGGAAAAAAATATAAAAAGATGTTACAATCAAGTCTGTATTCCTTAAAAATGTTTGAAATTGTCCCTAATCACAAAATATTTTTTAGCATATATTCACTTATGTTATTTCTTTTTTCTCTTTGTGGCTTTTATCAAATTTATTTATCAAAAACGAAAAACTCTATTTTCAACGTTTTCAATTTTATTCTCGATATTATCAAAAACGATTGAACAGTACAATAAATTGGTTTCTAATAATACATTTTATCGATGGATTTTGAACTCTGTTATTTTCGTTACTCTATCGCTACACTCTTAAAATAAATTTAAAGCCCGAAAAACCCCGTTCAACACTAACTTGTGTTGCCGGCGTTCCCAAGACAACATTGGAAATTTTATGTAACGAAATATACTCGAATTTGACGTATGCGGAATGAGCATGCGAACTGTATGCCGAAAAATGTGCTTAAGTATTTTTTGAACCAATCGTGACCACTCTTTAATAATAATCGTTCGCAAACTATCAACAACGAAAAGCGTGCTTGATTATTTTTTGAATCAATCGTGACCACTCCTTAATAATAATCGTTCGCAAAATATCAACACAAGAAAAGCATGTTTCAGTTCCGGTTACACTCCGGTCAAAATACCGTTCAATTCCAGTTTTCGAATTTCGCTTCAGTTCCGGTTCGGAGCCCTGAAAAATATTACTCTACAATTTGAGCAAAAGGCGCTTATTAAACATCTTATTATAATATTAACACATTTGCGCCTGCTAACTTGATATCGCGTCACTTAAAATTCTTTTCTTGGTTATAGTTAACGGGAATTATCTTACATTTGGTTTTGGGAAGCGGCTATATTAAATATTGTTTATAATTACTAGTCATGTTAAATATTTTTAAAACATAAAAGTTAACACATACCTATATTTAGCTTTGATTCTTCACTTTTTTTTGGAAATTAAAAATAGAAATCAAAAAAGTACCGGGCGCGAATGTTATAACTCTACTATTATAAAAATGCGATATTTATTATATAATTTAAGTGACAGTGATATAACTAGTCATGCAGTAATCTGTTTTTTTAAGTATTTCTGTCATTTCGTCATTTAGTACATTTTTTGTAATTGTAAATTTTTTTATGAAAACAATTGTTTAATAGAGTCTGATTTATGTTCCAAATAAACGTACTATATTTTCACACCCAAAAGTTCAGAATATACAGTTTAAGGGAAATTACTAAGAATTTCTAGTATTACTACTCTTAAAACAAGATGTCTAAGTCGTTAATACTCTGAACTCAATTTGTTAAGCTGTGGATTAAACAATATTAAACAATGTCACCATAATATTGTAATCATTGAAAATTGTATAACGAATGCTTCATAATAACAACTCAATTTATAGTGGTATTATAAGTGCATTCTTGCGTAGCATTCGATTAAACATTGTATGAATAGTGTATTCTTCTGAAAAAATAATGAAAGTTTCAAACTAGGTAAACCTGCGTTTATTCTCTTGAATTAATTTTATTTGATAAGGCTTAGTGATTATAAAAAGAGTTTAAAATTGCCATTTTGCAAACTAAATTTAAAAGAGGTGATTTCACATCAGCGGATGCGAATATGATAACACTATAGGATCAAAGTTAATTAACGATATCTCCGATACTAAAAACATAAATAAATTTAATTCCAATAATTTATTATTTTCTGTATACAAGTGATATAATTCTTTACGATACATGTAAAGAATATTTATTTGTATCTATGTTATATGTGAGAGACACATATTGTTCGCTTTGTACTATGTGATTTAATGATTAAAATACATATAAAATTTGTAGGTCGTATAGGAAAACAGTGTCGTGAAAGATGGCACAATCATTTGAATCCGAATATTCGCAAGTCAGCTTGGACAGAAGCGGAGGACAAAATCATTTATCAAGCGCATAGACAGTGGGGCAATCAGTGGGCTAAGATTGCGAAATTGTTACCGGGACGCACTGATAATGCTATCAAGAATCACTGGAACTCGACGATGCGTCGCAAGTTTGATTTGTCGATGCGGCTACGCGAAATCAACAATGATCCTAACCGTCCCGATCGTGCTTTGATACGTCGATCATTCTAGTAAGATTTTATCAGAAACTGAAGAAAACATGAGGTCGCAACGATATCACATAAGTTAACTGTTATCATGGTGCGATATCTTTGCGACTAAAAATATTTGAAGTTTAAATGTTTAATTGTGGGCGTTTTAAAAAGTCGTTTTTTAATGTACATTTATGTTTTAAACACATTTTTTTTATAAACTGCATGAAAATTCTTATTTTAAAAAACGCATTTAGATTTATGTATACTTTGTGTATTCAAAATGACATAAAAATCTATTTGAACTGTGACACTGTTGGTGAAAACACGTTTGTAAACGTGTTTTTTCATGTTAATAGCATTTTAAAACATTTTCAAAATAAGAGTTGCAACAGATATTAATTTCTGTTTTAAGCAATATCTGTTTAGAACTATTGTAAAACTCTTGACCACCACAAAAACCCTACATTACATACTAGCATAATTGGAAAATGAAAAAAAATTAAAAAAATTAAACTTTCGTAGTAATCATTTCCCCCCTTACACAACCCCCATTGCCCCCTTCATTCTAACGCCTTACTTCTGACATCTGTTAACGTGACTTCAATAAATGTTGCATTATTCAGCTTGTTTACACTCATATTGCGTGCTTGAACTTATTTACTGAACACAATTGCTGTATAAGCGAATTAGTGTCCGGTCTCAACAACCCCTTAGAAAAAAATAGTTCTCATTACTCCTTGAAACACTGAAATATACCCTAATCCACTTTTGATCATAAAAATTTACTTCCATTAGTTTTTTATTCTTTTGAATTTTTAAAATCATACTTTTATCGGTGCCGCATGTACCTCAATTTTACAATGCAATTTTCAAAAAATTGTATTAAAAAACCGCTCACTGTAAATTGTTTTTTTAAGTGCCAAATTGAAGAAAAACTCAAGAATTTCATGTCAGGGTAGTTAGTTTTCGGCAGACGTTTTTAATTTTTTTGAAAAATGGAAAAGAAATTTTTAAAAATGGTAAAAAATGCGATTTTTAGCCGTTTTTAGACTTTAATCCTTCGCGCTCTGCGTGTTTTTGTACCACTGCCTACCAGCAACTCCGACTCATTTTCGCAGCGAGATGAATGGGAGACTGAGCACGGTTTAATTACAGATAACAATTGCCAACGCCAACGATTGCGCAACATTGCAAGCGTAAACATTATAAAAACATTGGCTCCATTGCGGAGCCTACAGAGTCACGGAATTAATGACTGATTGATCCGTAGCGGAGCTTACAGAGCACGAAGGGTTAAAATTTTATATCTAAGGCCCCGTGCATTCGATTTAAATAAAATTTTGGTCCAACATAAACAATAGTTGACGAAATTTTCTAAGATACTTTTTAAGTCATTTTACGAATTCATTAGGCAGAAAAAATTTCTTATATTAGAAAAACACATTTTTCTCGATTCCAAAAAATTGGCCAATAAGAATTCAAAAATTTTTTCTTGTCATACACCTAACGTATATTTTTAGAAAATATATTGCTTGCTTGAGGTAAAATTTTGGTGTTCCCTAGTGTTATTATCATAGTTAAAAATCTGATCTAGCTATATTCATGATGATGAACATCGCCCAATTTTGTCAACGTGCATTGAATTGAAAACTACGTTTCGAATGATTTTGAATTGTCGTTTATAAAAATTCATCTTTTGGTTATTTAACCTTTTGGCTTATATTTGACATACTAGAACGTCTTTCATTTATTTTTGCAATGAAAGGAGAAGCAAAAACTGTAATAATACGAAATAAATTTATTCTTGTACAAATATACTGTTTTTATTTGTCGCAAAATTAATTATAATTCAAGTGCAAAAAAAATCAAATAAATGAGTATCCAATTGTTTTATCGTCATTCTTTTTGTCTGAATACTTGTTTTTTATTATTATTTGTGTTAAGTGCAGTTGAAATCTAGTTATACGTACATACAGCTAATGAGGCTCAAATAGACTTCACAATGATAAATAGTTTATTCTGACGTCTGTAGACGTCTCTGTAACGAGTCTCGCAGTTTGAGAATTTTGTTCGCTGGAATCTTAGGACGTTAAGTGTGTTGCGAAAATTAACTAATGATATCTGAAACAATTTTTCCTCCTACAAGAAAACTAGGTTGTAAGACTAATAAGTTTGCTTAAGAATATCCCTGCGATACACAAATGCTTTAAAAAATGTTAAAATTAAGTCTTGTTTTTGTTTTCATACTTTACAAAACATTTAAAACTATTAATGTTCTAGTTAATAAAATCATGAAAAACATTGTTATAAGATGGATTAGAAACATTATTAACCCATTTGAGACTGATTGCACACACGGTATGCAATAGCTTTCCGAGGCAAAAGGACAGCTTTGCACACACCGTGTGTGCAATAAACAATGTAAAAAAAAGCTTTCGCTCCTGGGTACCGTGCTCGAAAAAAAAAACGTCGTCTCGAATTGTTAACTTTTTCAAATTTGATAATGACTATATACATTTTTATATCATTACGCTTAATTTATCTTTTTTCAGCACTAAAATTAGAAAATTGAAAAAATATAAACTTCGATTTTAAAAATTAAACATTTGTTTCAAAAATGCTTTAAAACAAATGTTTCACAAACATGTTTTACGTATTTTTTGCTCGAAAGAATATTTATAATCCCACAAACTGTAGTGAAATTTCATGAATTTCATTTAAAATCAATAATCAAGTGATACTTGATGCTGTTTCTCTGGAAACATAAATATTAAGCAATTGAATATTATATAATTGAAAACAGTTTGCACCGAGATCGCGAGAACAACACTCCAATGCGATTGAATCAGTCGGCAAACGGATCGCTTGGACATCAGCAATCGGTAGACGGAGAGGCTCAGCTAGAGGAGCAGAAACCACCTCTGCTGGACCAGCAGCGAGCACCAAAAGTAATGCCGAAGAACGACAGCTGGATCGGCAGTGGGGTTGGCGGTAGCAGTGCCGAGCTAAGCACCGATAACGTGCCTCAAGCGGATTATAGTCGCGTGTCGCTCGTTAATCAAACAATAAACGCTGTTACGCCGACAAGCTATCTTAAAATTGAGAACGTGAGCAGCAGCGTGAACAGTGCCAATAAGTCAATTCCGATCACCGACATGGACCTGAACGCATCATTGGTTAATTCGCCGCCGGGTATTTCGCCGCTTAAGCCGTCTGACTTGACGAGTCGCGCGTGCGAGAATGGGGACTCAGACGACCGGCGTACTCAGCCGTCAATTTTACGCAAAGGTTTGGGCTGTTTAATACGGGAACGTTTCATGAATGTTCACGAGAAGCTCAAAATTAAAGGCAAATTGAGCGTAATTCATGTCTACGTTCGTCTTATTTGAATAACGGCGTTATCCGTATGCCAAAAAATTTTGAGTAACGAATCAACATATTTTAACATAAATCGTAAATATGTTTTGGCACTCAGGCATATTGCCTTTGCTTAATAACAAACTTGTTACTTATAGTCTTTTAATTATTTAGGAGTGACAGATTGTACAAGTTTTCAAATTTTTCCCCTTTACTTTTAAATATTTAAATTGTTTATTTCATTTAGGCTTTTTCGTCATTTATTATGGAAATGTTGAAGTTAAATTTTAAATCTCACTTATTTTTCTTATTTTTATATTAAATAACAGAAAGAGAATGGTCATATTTGCCTATGTAACGTTTCTAGAATCATTTATTGGCAAAGGGGTCTAACGATACTGCATTTACACGAGTGTATGTATGTTTAGATATAATTTATACACCGCAGTTGTTAGAATGATAGTAAACAATTAAGTAGTGTTCGCCTTTAAAAACCAACTTTTAGTTTACTATCATCCCTTCAAATTAACCGTGAGAAATTCATGAGAAAAATACCACTATGAGGTTTTTTTAGAACGATTTTATAAGTAAATTAGACTTAACGTATGAATGAAGCAACAGTGTAACTTGATTTATTATTGCATTGCATTCTCTGAATAAACGTTTGATGCATCCGAATTATCATTGTATGTCAATAAGTTAAGACAGAACGCAATTAACCACAAGCGTTTAGTTGGTCATAATCTTATCGCAAACATTTGAAACGTTTAAGTTGACCGATCTTAAGAGGCAAATTGAACTATTGTATTGTGTTTGCAGGTAAGCCACGGACGCCTAGTTCTGCCGACAAAATGGCGTCTAGTGTGTCACAGTTGGATCCATCGTTGCTCAAGACCCCAGTCATGAGCCATTGTCCTGATTTGGAATCGACTTGTGGAAGCCACAAGTGGTATCAGGCGAAATTGTTCAGTCCAATAGACTTCCTTGGTTCGCCTAGTCTGTCCGGTGACTCGAAGATGTCAGACGCGACGGCCACGTCAGCAACATCGCCGGCTGTGCCCGGCAAGAAGTCACTGTTGTTAAGTACACCAAGCAAGCAAAGCGCCATTCAACTCGACCTCAAGTGGGAAATGATTGTGTGTGGCAAAACTAAGGATCAAATTGAAATGACGGCGCAGGCGCGCGACTATCTCAAGTCTTTACCATTAAAGCCAAGGTCTTTAGCTTTCTGATTTTTCTTTTCAAAATTGTTTAACAAGCTTCTTTTTTTAACAAAAAAAATATAGCATTAAAAGTAATTAAGAGGGGAGAGCATTTTTAATAAGATAAATAAAAATATTCTTATTAATTTTTTTAGAATTTTGTAACTCTAAAATCGTTTCCGTAAAACAGTGGATTAAATATTATTCATATGTTTTGTAATATTTATAATGTGAAAAAATTGTGCAAATCTTAACGTAATTTATAAAATATATAGATTTTATTATTTTAATTTGTAACTGTAGTTTCTCTGTAACTCTGCTTAAAACGAAATTGTTGATATGCCGAATCAGATAATAGCTCAAATTATGTAAAGTCAGAGCTTAGGACTGTCAGTTTTTGTACTTTTTGTTTGCTTGTAATTATGCATTTGTATGCTTTTTATACTTTAGCTAAACATTAAATAATTGTATAAAGCGTCTTATGTAAATTTAAAAAAGGCTTATGCCCTACACTGAGAAAATGTAAGCATTATGTTTTGCTAAGATATCTAATTTTTCAAAATTTTATTTAACCCTTCGTTGAATGATTTTTCCTTAATTGGTAAAATAAATCAAGGCGATATAATTCTTGTTCAAAATTACTGGTAATGACGCACTTGTTTATTTTGACAGCTATGTTTTTTATGCAATGGACATTAAAAAGGTATTCAGACGCGATCAATTTAAATCGAACTTTTTTGTATAATTTTTAGGCATTCAATGTTATGATCGAAATTTCCATCGTGAAAAGAAGGGTTAAACTGTTGTAATTAATCTCGACATTTACTTGTTGCTGCTGCACATCTGGACCATTTTCAAAAGAATAATTTTTCGCACAGAAGATAACTTTATTTTCAACAATTTAACGCTTCAAAATATAACTGATGATTAAAAAAGAAAAACGAAAACAATAAAAAAAACTCTTATTGAGGGGGAAATAGTTCACCCTTTCATCAGAAGTCTAAATGCTGCTTGACTCTGAATTTAGATCATAGAAAAACGTTGGAATTGCACCAAGTAGTAAACACTTATAATCAGTAAATGAAATTGAAAAATTTTACATATTTATTAAATATATATAATATAAAACACATTCATTGTATAAGCAGAAGAATATTTGTTTTTGTTACGTTGTATTTTTATCATAGCTATTGAAAGTTGTGATAAATTAACAAACAGATGAAAAGTCGACACATCTATTTTGTCCAAGATACTTTCGGTATATCGAAATGTTCAGTTAGGCTGTCCAGATGTCGGTTAAACTCTTCCACACGTTGTTTATGTGTTTTTGATGCTTTTTCCAAAATTTTTTGGTTTTTCTGTAAAAAAATGTTTTGAGAAAAACGAAATTAATAAATTTAGTTTGTAAATATTGTGTGAATTTTGAAAAAAAAAGTACTCAGATATAATGGATAAAATAGCTCATCTGGTATTAAAATAAAATACTTGTTCAATTTTTGAGTTTTTGACAGAGTGCTGAATTTTGCAAAGAAACAGCAACACAATTAAATTTATATAGTTTTGTAAATATACATGCAATTTCTTTAAAGTTTTATTAACTCTCAAAATGAAAACGCGCTTATATATACAAACGAAGAAAGAATAAGAAGATACGTTTTAATTTAGAAACACAAATATTTGTGCCCAATCCCAGGGTAGCCATTTAATTAGCAGTCGAAAAATAATAAAAATAAAAATTTATTAAAATTCAAATGATAAACCGCAAGATTCAAAATAGTAAAAAAAAATTAAACTGAAATTAAGTGTGTTGAAAAGAAATTTACTTTTTTAGAATAGTTAAATAAAACGCTTTTCTCCTTTATAAAAATTTTGAATTATTTTTTTGTTTTGGTAATTATTTTAATTTTTTCTTGTATTATCTTTTCTATCCAATAAATTATAGTTTGCTGTATATTCTTTAATCATTCTTTATCGTTACTCAGTTATATAAAGTCACTTGAACAGCTTTAGCTTCAGCTAAATTTTAGTCATCATTTGTTTAAGATTTCTGTTATTTTAAAGCGTGAATTCAAAATTTTTAAAATTATATCCTGCAACCCAAATTTGTGGAAAAATTGTCCCAATAACGCCTATAGCGTCGCAACGAGAAAGGATGTATTTCAATCACTACATGCTTCCTACAGATGTATCTTTAGACTTTTAAATTTTGTTTTACTCGAAACACAATTTTCCAGTTATGACGTCTATAGACATCACTGTGACAACTTTGCCACAATTTCAAAATTTGGTTTTGAAGGTAAATCTCGTGGAAAATGCTGATTTCGTAATATCGTATCGCTCGCTTTACCTAATCGCAGCGATTGTTTTATTTTGCAATTTTTATATTATTTTATATTAATTCTTATTCGACTTCTGTTAATAAAAGATGATATTATTTAAATTCTGAACATGATTATGAACGAAATAAGATCCAAGCTGAACAGCAAAGCACCCGATATAAAAAATATAATTTTTTTACATTAATCTTTGGTAACAAATTAATTACTATTTAAATCTTTTCCATTCATATAATTATTAAAACTTTCTGACGTATCCAGAAAGACTAAAATCACTTACGCATATTATAAGCAGATTATCTAGCAATTTAAATAGTACCGAAGTCACAAATTAAATTTATTTTATATTTTGAAATTTCAAATCTGAGATAAAATGTATTTAAAAAAGCAAAAGATCCAAAAATAAAAAAAAGTTAATTAAAATAATTTGAAATGAAATAATAAAAAACGATAAAAGTGGAAACTCTGGAATCCGAGCCAATATAAACTAATGACACTTAGCCAAAACACAAAAGAATTGCCATCATATGAATATGATGGTTCGGGCTCGTTGCCGTGATATATAAACATATTTATTTTTATGGTTCATTTTTTTTTAAATCTGTCATCCTCGTATGTTGGCTTAGACTCTGTATGGATATGTGTTCCCAAATTTATACAAACGAGTATAAATGTAAGGAAAATATAAATAAACGATATAATTTTTCAAAGTGCACATAAACGTGGTTCGGTGAAAACGTCGTGATTTCTCAAAGCGTTTGTGGCGCCATCTATGTATATTTATTAATAATATTGGATTCTACAAGTTTTTTTGGGCAAAAATTGCTGATAACCGCAAACAACTTGTATTAATTTCAATTTTTTATTTAAGCATATATAAATATATTTTTTAGATATTTATAAATAGCTATTTAAATTTGCATCATTTTGTTGTTTTGACCAATATCAGTGATCTGTGTCGCTGTTATCTATATTAATATTGTTTATTAGTTGTTAAAGTGCTTCCTAATCGATTTTGATATGTGAAGTATTTTTGCAGAGTTTGGTTTTTTTTACAAAAAGTGAATTTTCGTGTGCCAAATTATTTTTTCTGTATAACTTTATACTAACCATAAAATCTTTGTGTGGCCGCGCACCCGCGCAACTTAGGGGGAGCTCTGTTGTGTAGTAGTTTGAGAGAACTGAAATGAGATCTCAATATTGCAAGTGTTACATACGTTTTATTCATGGCATCAGGCAATAGATAAAAAGATTAAAATTAAATGAACATTAATTCGAATTAAAAATCGCTACAATTCGATCTTAAAAACTTTATGCTTGCTAAGTTGCCGCTTAGGAGATGAGCGAATACAAGTGAGCGCAACTGTAAGATTTCTTCCAAAAGTGAACACATCACTGATCGTTCAATTTTTAAATTTTTAAAGGATGAATAAAGAATATTTTAGTCTTTGTTCTGAAATAGACAAGCTCTTACTAGCGAATGAAACCCTATATACCAAGAATAATATGAATATCAGGCTAATATTGTATACAAAATAAATTCAATATTGGCCGAAAATTAATTTTAATATTGGCCTAATATTCATTTTCATTAAATCTAATATTAGACTCAATATTACACAATATTAAATTTAATATTAGGTGAATATTAAAAATAATTTTTAGTCAATATTGAATCTATTTTGTATGCAATATTAGCCTAATATTTATTTACAATAAATCTAATATTCGAACGAATGTTAGTTAATATTAAATTTAATATGAGGCTAATTTTACACAAATAATAGATATAGTACAAAAATTATATCCTATATAACATAATTACCCATATATCACGAATGATATTAATATTAGGCCAATATTTTTCTCATTAATTTCAATATTAAATCAAATATTAGTTATTTAAATTTATATAAAAAAATAATATTATGTGAATAATAAAAATATAAAATTTATGTACAATAGTTACGCAATATTTACTCTACGAAGTGTAATATTTAATTCAATATCAATTAATATTATATTAAATATTAATTTAATATTATACCCTGTATATCGCAAATATCAAATAGCAAAATAATTGTCTTAAATATCTGAGAAAGTTGAAATACATATTTAGAAGTAAATTATTCCAGAAGTATTCAAATCAATACTGGGTTAATATTTAAATAAAAATTAGGATAAATATTTCGTTAATATTTTATAATTAACAGAATTAAGATTCATCGAAAATATATTTAAATATTACATTATTAATTAAAATAATACATTATTTTTGAAAAAAGCATTTGATCAAATTTTATTCGAATTAAAAATCATATTCATAAATATGCATTTGAAGGTTTTTTTTAAGTACGGAAATATTTTTAATTTTTTTTTAAATAAAAAAAAAGATCTTTTCAAGCGTTGAATATATGTATGCATATCTGTATCAATATTTTGACTTTAATATTTTTGCGAACTTTAAATGTTCAATTCTTAAATGTTTTGATATTCCAGTTTCGATGCAGTTCAATTTAATTAACCTTTGTTTATGAATTACTTGATAAATGAGCCAATTATACTAGTGATATTACAGTAGTAATTTATTGACTCGATTTCAGAATTTCATTTTTCTAAGAATAGGAATTTGTCTCGGAATTTCATTATAAGAGTTGAGGTCATTTATTAAAATGTTATACCTTCTTTTTTACAATTTATTCTAAAGCTTTAATGAACTAACTAACTAATCTGTTACTATCCACTTCTAATATAAATTAATTATTAATTACCGCATTGTTTTCATTACAGTTAGAAACACAAACACTAAACTTAATTTAAATTTGTTTAATTAATTAATTACCCTCTTCTGTCAGTATTTTAAAATCAATACAAAAATGCTTTTTTGACCCAACAAGTTTTTTGATTTAGAAACAGAATACACATTGGCTGGAAAAAAAAATTTAAAAAAGGAATACATTTGACAATATTTGTGTAAGTTGTAGAGCTTCTGAATTATAAAATTTTTTCCCATATAATATATTGCAAATACGAAAAAATTTCTTCTTTTAATTTTTAGTTTAAAACTTGTCACTGGTAAAAAGACGCAACATGCATAAACAATTGCTGTGATGAGAAAAACGCCTGAAAACGTCGCTAATAAAAAAGATGCATCACTCAATACAACCATGTTTTTTTATAAACATTTTTAATATTAACTAATAACTTCAATATTAGGTAGTATTAATTTTAATATTAGATAATATAAAATTTAATACTATCTAATATTAAAGTTAATATTGCCTAATATTAATGCTAATATTAAGCAATATTAGCGTCAATATTAATTAATATAAAAAAAAGTTACTAAAATAATACTGAGCCAATATTTGCTCGATATTGTTTGGTACATAGGGAAATGTATATAATTTTACATTTATATTAAAGGGTTAATTAAAAATGTAAAACTAGTGAGCTACAGTACCGGTCAAAAGTATAGTCTATACTTTTTTTCAGAGCGTACACAAATAACTTTTATATCAGAATTGAAAAGTAATTACACAGATCACATAGTTCTTCAAAAAGTGTACATTCTTCTTTTGACTAGTACGTATCAGCGATCTGATAAAATTCGAAAAAGCCCGTAAACTATTACAAATAATACCAATTTTTCTTGCTGCTTCTTAAAGGCGATTTCAGCTTTTGTGTAATGCAAATTTGCATTCGAATTTTTGGAGTTTTCAATAACTTCATCGACAATTGTTACTTGATCCAATACTTTCTTCTTTTCTTTCTTCTTCTTTTTAACTTTTCCATCGCCTTTGAGCTTTAGTGGACCTGACGCTACGTGTGCATACGGGTCATCCATATCTAAAATTGCTGTTCAGAATTTTTTCTGAATAAGTCATAACTACAGAACAACATATAGCGTGCTGCACAGCTAAGGCGTGCAAGTGCGCACTGGCGTGCTTGAAAACAACCAGCAAAAGCTGTTCTGTCTTAGCCTGTATTTGAAAATGATTTTAAGCCGTCTTCGAAAACTCGGTAAATGTTACTTCTTCAGGGCAGCAGATTTCACGAGTTCCTAAT
>AGDA01010108.1:0-17934 GCA_000281935.1 Mengenilla moldrzyki | reverse complement strand
TTTTAATCGTCAAGAGTATAAATATAGCAGAAATAAACCAAGTATTAAATTCATTAAGAAATGCCGTTAATTTAACGGAAATGAACTACTACTATGGGATATACAACGCACTATTATTAATACTAAAACCTCTGAAATGAGTACAATAAATATCTCGCAGATGAAATATTAATAAGTAAAACAAACGTGAAATAAAAACAAAAATTACATAAATCTTGTTCGATTTAAGCTCTTTATTCAACGAATTCTGCTCAACAGACTTCTTTCCGTTGCTCAATAAAAAAAACTTAGCTGTATAAAAAACTTTTTTCCTTCGGTAAAGAATATAAACACAAAAAACTTGTTTTTTTGAAAAAACAGCTGCTTTATTTGGTAATGAAAGAATGGTAAGAGTCATTAGTAAAATGATGTATGATCTTCGAAAAAAAAAACTGTATACTTAATTTTATAAATGTATTATTGTTGAGTCGAATTAACTGTACAGAAGATGAAAAAACTGTCATTAAACGTTCATTATTAATCAATTAATTAATGACAGTATAAATATTTAGGTTGCAAGTTGAGCGAAACTGAGCCTGAAATTAATTACAGAGTTTTAGTGTTAGAAAATTATTCTTAATTGATTATTAATGTTATCAATTAACTTATATAATAATATAGTATATTAAGGATAGTTTGGCGAAATTATTAAATTAATGAACGAGTAGCGTAAAATAAAAGGGTTGTTTTGCGAAAATTTCACAAAGCAAAAAGGTGATTTATCATTGTAAACTTATCACGAGTTTTATGAGGGGAAAACCGGAAAATGATATTTACACAATGAAACGGAAAATGTAAACTTTTTATTAATTTGGCCACCATGTAATTAGCGATTTTTCGCTGCTTGCAAACGTCTTTCGAATTTCGTGAATTAAGCTGAACTAAAAAGTGATAAAGCTTATAAACCTAGTTTATAAATAACAAAAAAGCAAGAAATACAAATTGAAATTTATTCACGGCAACAATATTTGATAAAATTACAACTAGAAGTACATAAGCAATATGTACAAAACTACCAATAATAATATTAAGTAGATATTATTAAAAAGTTCATAACATTAATAAAAAGTTAATAAAAATCGAACTAAGAAATTTGTATACTAATATTATGATCAAAGTTTATTAGTTTTAATTCGCTATTAACTTGTTAATAAATATTATGGACATGTTCATAGAAGTTTTTTAAAGTATTATTAACATTAATGAAGTAGAAAATTACATTTATATACACGTCTCATTAATACTGATAATGTATTAAGAATATTTATAGAAACATTCAATTTTACTATTATTTCATAGAATCTCCTATCAACGTTAATAGCCACTAGTGATAAGACTTAAGAAAAATCGTATTTAAAAAACAAATTAGTATTTTACCAAATCGATAATTATTGATTTCTTAAAAAAACCAATTCGATTTCTTTTCGAATATAATCGAAGACATCGAAATATTTTTTATCGATAACACTAATCAACAATTTGAACTCTGAAAAATACCTCTCTGCAGTTTTATGATTTTCTGTTAGACATTGGTCTGCAAGCACTTAAAATGGAAATGAAAATGAAATTTTCAGTATCCTCTAGATTTTCAGGGAGGGGGAGAAATGTATTTTTAAAGTTTAAAAAACCGTCGAACAAAAATCCTCTAGGCTATGACATTAAAATTTTGCAGAAAATCAAAAAAGTCTTTGACAATGTACTTAGCAAATTTCAAGGTAATTGTTCAAACCGATCTTGAGTTATTTCTAAATATGTCCAAAAAAACGTCAAAAAAACATGTTTTTAACAATTTTTTTATCTTTATTTTTTTAAAGTAATCACGTTATGTCATTAAAATTAAAATTAAAATTAAAATTTCCTAAAAAGTATATGTGTCCGTGAACAAAAATTTTTTACATCGTAACTAGTTAGCACAAGAAATTTTTTTGAAATTTGTACTCCGATTTTAAATTTCCTCATAAAGAAAAAAAAGGCATTCTGCGTAGCACAGCGTTGCCAGATTAATTTTTAATGCAGCCGTTTGTTAATTGAAGTTTTTCAAACTTTTAAGAAACAGGGTATTCAAAATAAAGTTTTTTACTTATTATTTGATATTTTTTTGTACCTCACTCTTCATAATTTCTACACTTTCTCCTTATAAATGTGAACGGTTTGAAATTAATTAATATTAGATGTAATACATATAAAAAAAATGGCGATACTTAATTTTCAAACATAAATGTTGATGTATTTGGTTCAGCAATCATCGACTCTGTTCCAGTGCTCATGGTAATATTGAATGATGACAGCACCAATAATAATTAAACACACTCGCTATTCAGCTTATAAAACTAATGATGTATATTTTCAAAAATAATAATATAAAATATAATACAAAAACTATTATTAGGGTAGAATTTACCCCCTGATATCAGTGCACTGAAAATAATACATTGACCACGAACACAACAATGTCGTTTTTCTACTTATACAAAGGCTTGAAAAATATGATTATATTAACTTTTTTTTATAATAATTATACAAAAAAATTCTATCTTCTTTATATACTGCTCATGTTTTTTTGATGTTTTTCCGTACACATTTGAGAATAACTTAACATCTGTTTGAGTTACTGACTTGAAATTTTGTGGGTACATTGACGAAGACTTTTTTCAATTTCCTACAGAATTTTAATGCCGTAGCTTGAAGGAATTTTTTTCTATGATTTTTTAAACTTTAAAAATACATTCCCCTCCCCCTACCTAAAAAATAGGGGATACAGAAAATTTTCGTTTCCATTTTAAGTGTTTGCAGACCAATGTCTAACAAAAAACCCGTAAAACTACAGAGGGGTATTTTTCGTTGCTGACTAGTGTAATCAGTTTCTTTTTACAAATTTATCGAATTTTTTTTAAAAAAAAATACGATTTAAAGAAATGAGGAAAAAATTATTTTCTAAAAAAATTAAACAGTTATTTTCCATAGAAAAGTTATTTATTTATGATGATAACTCATAATACGGCAGCTACGATGCCGCTGTTCGGCTAGACTTGTTTCGCAAACAAGTTGATAGATTCAATTGTCGAAATCAGCAAATTCGTCTGCTCGCGAGATTGAATAGCATCTTTCTTAGTTTTACAATAAGAATTTTATTTCCATAATAATAATATAATCATAATCTTTGTGTATACATATTTCGAAAAATTGGACCTATGGTCTAATGAAAAATTACATTTCTTATAGCAAAATATTGATAAAATAAATGAATATAATTATTAAATTTTTATATATTTCTTATATTACATTTAAAGTAATTTTAAGAAACACTGGAATAGTAAATATTTATTAAGATTTTAACAATTTGAAAAAGTAGTCAAATTTTAAATTTTGTACGAGTCTTAGATTTCTTTTTTATTATACTTTATACTGTAAAAAATTTCTAAACAGGATTTATTAGTTTTTTTTTTTAGTTTTTCAGATTAATCATTTTAGAAATGCCGATACAAATATCATTCCTGTTATCATTATAGTTGATTCTTTTACTGAAGTTTTCGTTATCATATTCATTAATGCTGACTAAAATTACACTTTAAAATTTAAGTCGTTTATGGTATTAAAAATTATCGACTCCGAGTCTAATAACAGATAAAGCTCTGATATATAGGTAATGCGTTCACTAATAAAATCAATTTAAAACTCGATAAGTAACTTATATTCTTAGTGTAGTTGTTTTAATATTATAAAAAGCGAAATTAGTTATAAGAAGAATAATAATATTGACGTTTTCTTAATATTATTATAATAAATATTTGAAATGTTTTCGGTACAACTTTTGACTAACACAAAAAATCGTTTATTTCTTCATCTTCATTAATTGCTTAAAAAGTGATAACGTTTAGATAGTTTTATAGTGAACATTAATATTTTTAATACGATTACTTTTTAGTAAAATAATTTTTTTATCTAATCTACTAAATGTGATAGCTGTAGCTCTATTAATTATAATTTTCATCATCATATTGAAAATGAGTTCTTACTATTAATGAGTAGAAAATATACTAAAAAATTACTTAAATGCGTTTAAAATTTCTATATAAAGAATATTTTGTTAACTTTTTTGAATAATTTATACTTATTTAAATAATAATTTAATTCTATTTAAAAATAATTGAAATTTTTTGATTGTGAGTATTACACATAAATTACTTAAACAACACAAGGTGTTTTGGTAAAGCTACCTTTAAAATAATTATCACTTATATTACAGAATTCCTTACGCCACAAAAAATTAGTCATTTATTTTTGCACTGATAAATGTGCCTTTTTTACAAAATAGATTTTGCTTCGAAAAAATTCGAATTTTGTTTGGTCTGTGTCGTTTGAAATCTGTAAGTTAAATTGTTTTATTAGGAGCGTTTCTAGAAGTGATCGTGATCAGTTTCTAGTAACTGAGAGATAGAATCGCTTATTGCATAGTTGACGCGATCAAAGAGCGATCACTTGATAGAAGAGCAATCGCAGATGGTAAATGAGCAAAATCTGTAGACAAAACTAAAAACGATTCATGACTTTTTTTACTTTATAGTAATTTTAAAAACTAATGGCCTTAATTATGACTGATCAATTTAAAAAATTGATGAAATTTGTGCGCGTAATTTTGAAACTTAATTCAAATTGATCGATCACTTATGAAACACAAACATTGTTGATCTCTTGTGAGCGGTCGTAATAATTTTCATTTCTAGACGCACTATAGCTTGTCTGTGACATTTAATTCGATGCGCTAAAACACAAGGCAAATTATTTCACTTTTATTTCTCATTTTATCAAAATGTTGGTAGAAATGAATTTGGATGATTTAGTTCATCAACAGCCCTTAAAATTACTATATTTTTTTAAAGATGTTGGTGAACCTGTTTTTTTCTATTGAATACAAAGTTCGCAAACAGTGAACAAACAGCTTTACTGTGTAAAAAGGTTAAAATAACACCAATATGAGTACTAAGCATTTAGGCTTGCTTGAAAAAAATTTATAAGTTCGAGTAAGTTTACCAAAAGATTTTGTTAACCAAAATTCCCCTAAAGTAGGTTTACCGAAGCATTTACAAATGATGAAATTCTAAATTGAATGCACGTAAGTGGAATTTCAAACAGAATATTACTTTATTTATACAAAAAAGCAGCTAAAATATTTAGCATTTTATCATATGAGCTAAAATATTTTTATGACATATAATGGTCAAATAGCGGCAAACGTGACGATATTCTTAAGGTTTAAAATTGGTATTGCTTTGTTCGCAACGTTTTCAAATAAAAAATCAAAACTAGTTTTTTATGCAAATATTTGGTTTTTTTTTTAAAAAAGAAAGAAAAAGCGAACATAGGTTTGCTAAACAAGTACACTTAATTGCTTAAATATTGACTGTTTCACGCTCATTACCGTGTTAAATTAGTGATTAATTCGAACAAAAGCAATCTAAATTAGTTAATTTATTTCGATTTGGATTCTTTGCTTCTTTTATTAATTTATTTTATAGCATATTTAATAGCCGGCTGATAAATTATTGAAAACTTAATAAATATTTAATAACTCGTTTTAGAGCTTATAATGGCAAAAAAACTCATTTCAAGGTATTCTTCAATTAAAAATTCAATAGTTGCCAAGCAGTTATGTAAAAAGAAAAAATACGAATAAGAAAATAACTTTTAGCGTATTCAATTGAAAAAAGTAAATTACAATTTTAATTGAAAATTGCGCTAAATTAATAAATGCCACATGCTTGTATTTCAGCGACATTTATCAATTGCTTTATTAGCAAGTGACTTAGGATTTAGGAATTTGTTTTCTTCTTCAAAAATTCGATGTTTCTTAACATTAAATAATTAGTTTGTATGCAACGTTTGTATACAAATTTCTCATATAATCACAATGCGACTCCAGAAATTCCAAACCACGTGCCCTCAGATGGGCCATGGCGCCTACGGAATGGTTCGTTTAGACTCGCCACTATTCGACAGAGAAAAATACACTTTTTACATGAACTTTGAATAATAATTTATAATTTTCAAACATTTTTGTTCATTATAAGTAAGTAATTATTTATTTACAAATTACGAATGTAAGAAGATAAATTATAGAAAGATGAAAAGTTATGAAAAGAGTTTGGCGCCCGCCATCCTACCAATATTTTAGAATGTGTTATATAGTTCAAAAAAGTTTGGGAGCTTCTGTGCTGCATTTACAAAAAAGTTTACTAAGCAACTAGTAAGTTATTTTACATAGTTTTTTAAAAATACAAAATTTTACTTACTTTTATCCCACATAGCCAAAATGATTGATTACATAACTAATAAATTTAAAATACAGCATATACTTTATAGAACATTTCAGTAACACACCTTTAAAATAAGCAGTTTTGGCGCTGCAATACATATTGAAGTTTTACTGGATTATAAATATAATATATTTTAAAACTCTTAAATTTAATGTGAATAAAACATATAAGTAATACATTTTTTTCTAACCTTGTAATAATCCACACATTTTTCACAATTAAATACTGATTTTTTTCTTAAAAAGCAACTTGTTTTTTCGTTGATATTTTTCTTATAAACGTATGGAATATATTGAATTTTACACAAAAATTCATTGAAATTAGATACAAATTACATAGTTTTGTCTTTAAGTGGAATACAAATGTGATATGTACAGATTTCACAACGTTTTGCATTATTAGAAAAAATAAGAAATTTACTTCATATAAAAATCATGTATGCATCATTTTGCTTATACGGTATAAGTCTTTAAATATAACTTGCTAATACACACTAGTAATTTTTATTAAACTACATAGATCCACCTTAACTATTATTAACGTGTGCAATAGATAAACATAAACACTATACAAACATTTTGTTCACTAAAAAATAATTTGACAGTATTCTGTTATTAGTTTAATGTTATTCACTTCATAAGCAATCATTATTGATTCTATTATCCTTTTTGTTGCTTAAATAAATTAATTATAGCACTGTTAATTCAGTAGTAAATACCATTGATTCTAATACATTGTAATTGAATCCAGAACAAGTTTTGATACTTTTATTTTAACGTCAAATGTTGAATTCCTAAGCGATTTGTTGAATTTACGTACAATTTATATCATTTAATGCATATCAAATAAAAAATCATTTGTAAAAAATTACATAATGAAGTTGCAGCATTGTACGATAAAAAATAGTCAGAATAGTTATAAACATCTTTATGAAACATTAAATTTAGACCTTCAGCATTTGACCAGATATTTAACCTTATACTGAAACGTTGCTATTGCTAACTAATTCTTTAGTTAATATTACCTGAACTAAGGAAATGGACAACAATATGTATTTCATGGAAGTCAACTTAACTGTTATAATAGTTGAAGTAACAACTTGAAAAAGCTTTAAATTACTATTATAAATTTTCAAAAACACTAACTATATAATGCAATTACATTCAGTAAATAAGTAGATGAACATAAAGTAATTAAATGTTTGTAAAACAAAGGTTAGATTTAAAAGTCACTTTGTGAATCCAACATTCTTCTTTACTAAAAAGACAATGTTTATTGTCAAAAATTTGAATTATTTAGGTGTCGGATGTAATAGTTGGTAATATTAGTAGCACAGCTTATGCTGTGTTTTAATAATGGCACAATTGAAAAGTACTGGAAAGCTCATAAACTTATAGACTTAAGTCGTTTTATTGCTTCATCAACAATTCAATAAAATTTTTTCCAGCAAGGTAAGAACTTATTTGCACTAGAATCAGGGGCAAGGTTAAACTTCATTTTCGTAGAGTCTTATTATTTTTTTCATATTGATAATTCCACCATGAGTTTAAATTTATATTATACCATGAAAATTACTGGTTGCAAAATTAATTATTTTTTTAATCGTTGTTGTCGATCATAGAATCAAATCATGTAATGAAAATACAACTGAGGATTTAACTATTTAATTGTTTAAAAGCCTCGTAATTTAAAAATCGAATAATCAATCACAAAATTTACCAAATTTAACAGTTGTATACAAATGCGTAAGTAATAATTTGAAAAATATTTATGGCTAATTTAATTTTTTGAATAAACAACAATGGAATAAAGAAGAGTAGCCTTTTATCTATTAAAATTTTCATTAACGATTTGTTGATTAAACAAATTCTAAACTTTACAAGCTGTTTAAATCAACATACAAACTTCAACTGCGATTCTTTAATCGTTTTCCTTTCCAATAATTAAGCATTCAATTAGTTATTTATGCTAAGTAATACCTAAATCACATTCATACAAATTAAGTTACTTGACAAATCAAAGTTTGTTTCGTTAGACAATAGTAGCTTTTTTTAAAAACATGTACCTTATTCTTACTAAAAATTTAATTACATTACTTCATCAACGGTAGATATTGCTTTTTTATACGAAACGTTTCTCAAAACTGACATTAAAATTACTAAATAATATGTACCATAATATGAACAATTTATATTTTACAAATATAAAGCTCCTACTTAATAATGAATGTAATTTTAAAACTTATTTTATGAATAGAAAAATTTTAAGTTGTAATTTTAAAGAACTAATTTATATCTTTACAAAAAAAAAACTGACTGACTACAATTTCAAAGGAAAATAATAACAGTAATAGAATAAATTTGCAAATTTCGAGTATTCGCAAGATTTGTGACGGGTAAATATGCAAATTATTTTATTATATGTTGTAAAGCTAATGGTAGAAGAAATATGTTTGGAAAATTGTCTTTTTAGAGATCCGGGTGTGGTTGGTTCGATTTATTTTATTTGCCTGCTGTTATATTTTCTTTGATTTTAAAATAGTTTTTAAAGCTTCCAAACGAGGAACGGGTTAAACGTAGATATATTCGCGTATAATTTCAATTTTTTACATGTATGTATATATTTACAAAAAGCATACAAGAAATAAAAGTTTAACTTTTGATCGACTTTGAAATTAGTTTAGGGGTAATTATAAAACGTTTCTCCACATTTGTAAAGTTGAAAAGAAAAAATGTGACATTTTTATAGGAATTTTGGAAAGCATGTACCCTCAAACAATTTTGCAGCTTCTATTCACTTTATGAAAGCGTATGCATTTTATGCACACATAACTTGTACGAAAATAAATCTTTCACTCTATTTTATACGAACAATTAATCATATTCTATACCCAATTATATTAAGAATAAATTAAGATTCACATTATTTAGTACTTGATGAATATACGTCATTTGGAATAAAATACATTTTTACAAATTATTTACTTTTTGTCTAATTTAGTAATTTCCAAAATATATGCCATGGCTTCCTACGAAGCTGCGGCATCGTCATCAAGACGTCACGAAATATTCAGTTAAGCAATTCGAAAATTTCCTTGATTACGGATATTACTAAAAGAGTTAAATTAAATAATTTATGATATCCCAATGAAACTAATTAATATCTGTTTTTAATTTTTCGATCGTAAATGTGTACTGGCTTTGAAAAGGAAAATTTTCTAATTTAATCGAAGACAACAATTAAAAAAATAACTAATATATTAAGAATACTGTTGAAAAATCCAATTATTTAGAGAACATTAATCCGATAAAGATTGCAAAGCTCTGATCTAATAAATAAATAGGTAATCACGCAAGTTCGCGCTTGCAAACTAAAAATTAAAGTTGTTTTGCGCTCATGTACTTTATGAAGTAGTAGTGTTCATAAATAAAACCAAAATCTACGCTAAGGCTGCATTCACTAATTTTAGAGTTTTACACTTTTTGAGTAAAATATAATGGTGCTCATTATGCGTTCTGTACACTAGTAATGTCGAAAAGTACAGTGTTGCTACAGTGTAATTTTTACATATCATATTCGATGCGAAAAGAAATGGAAGAGAACGTCGGTGAGTCACGTTGCAGTGCACAATTCTCTATTACCCATTATGTTTTTTTAAGGAATCGGACGTTTTTACTCCAAACATGATGCATTTAGAAGACTTAAGACGGAAAAATTGTAGTCTACGTCATTACTAGGACACAGAACTCATAGTAAACACCGTCTTTCTTTACTTAAAAAGTGTAAAACCCTTAAATTAGTGAATACAGCCTACATGTTCAGTTCAAATGTAATAAATCGATGTAAATACAGCTTTAAGTACTAACATTTGAATTGGAGTTTCGATTTTCTGAAATTTGAAGCACAAGTTTTTAGCTTTGTGTGTGCATTTAGTCAAATTAAAGTTAGAAGTATGTTTCTTTGTATATGGTGATTGGTAAATTTCTACTTGTCGCTTAAAATAGGACCTTTTGTACAAAGAACGCGCACTGAGATCAAATGACTGATTTAGTTGATTTCGCGAAATTCTTTAAGAATGCGTTAAAAAAGCGTTAATTCATTTTTCATGCTTTCAAAATGAAATTCTAAGAAATAAACAATTAAATGCACTTGAAAAAGATATTAAATTTCTGCAAACGAAGACGTTTCAATGTAAAAAGGATAAAAAACGGAAAATGCAAAAGCTATTACTTCGCTTTCCGTTCTATAAAAATAATTAATTTTTTAACGATTTTTTCAAATGTATTCAGAGAGATAAACATGAAAGAACTTTTTATTTACACGGACACTATTTTTTTATTATTCAAAATGCGCTGAAAATTAATTAATTAAGTCATCAATTACTTTCTTTTTTCTCAAAAAAAGAGAGATGAATGTTTGAATTCTTTAATTATGAAAAGAATAAAATTAATTTTATTATCGTCATTAAAAAATAATAATAAAAAATTAAAATAATAGCTCCGCGCGTTTTTATTATTTCGTACTGTATAAGAAACAACGAGTTGAGAAATGCATTAAATTTTCCGGATCATTTTTCAAAAAAATCTCAGCGATTGTACACGGCGGTAAGTATGCGTTCGAAGTACAGGGCTTTGCGCAAATAATGACACTGTGTCCAGCGGTAAATTTATCGGCGAAAATGGCAAACACTTTTAAATCAAAATTTTTATAGTGTAGAAGATAGGTTAAACATTTATTGCAGTATAAAATTTTAAAAGCGAAACAGGTTTTCATAAAAATTTCATAAATTTCCTCAAATAAAATGAAATTTTAAAAGTTTTTTATTTGCTTCTTGTGTGCCAATAGGCTGAAATTAAAAAAAAATTAAACAAAATTTGAAATAAATTAATTTTTAAATATTTTCAATTTTTTAAGAGGTCAAATGCGTTGTAACAGGTGCTTATGGTCCTAGGAAATTTTCCACAAGGTCTTCGTTCGTATGAAACCGCGTTCAAAATTTATAAACTTTAAATTTCATAAATGACGTAACACTTTTCTGTATCTGGGGTCACTCAGAAATGAAGGTAATATTAACCCTTTGCAGTCGGATTAAATTTGGAGATGGGTATCGTACTGGTCGGAATTAATTTCCTTCGATAGAACAGGGATACATAACACGCAAGTTTACGATGGATAAACAAGATTTAGTAAATAGTTTCTTTAGGCTGTGAGGTTCGTATAGGAAAAGTGTAAACTGATACATGAATGCATACAATATACGATTCGTATGTTTCCTTGCTAAGAGCAGACATACGACCGCAAAGGGTTAATTGCAATGCTATGAGCAAAAAGGGATCTGGAATCCAAAGTATTGGCCTAAATTTATCACTTGGGATCCCATAAAGAAACATTGAAGAATACGTTTCGCAATGGACGAGTAAATATTATACAGAACGCTAGAAACATTTCAGGCCTGCGTTCAGATATTTACAATACGATTGTTACAAAGCAATTGTAACAATAGGAATCTAACCTCATTTGTAATTGTTACAAATACGATAGTTACAAATTGCTTGTATATTTGGTCTGTATGTATTATAATTTTTCCCGACACATGTTATTTTGTATAATTTAAGGTTAGGTCGGAAAAAACATATAATAATAAAAACTTTTGTGAGCGCATGCTTTGTTACAATTTTTATATGAACGGTTGTGATTGTTACAAAAATATGGCCACCTTTAATCTGAACTTTGGTAATTGTAACAATTACTTGACTTTGTCAATATTGATCGCAGCCTAGAACTACAGACATTCTAAAATTTTTGAACAAAACCCTACAGAAATAGAACTGCTAAGACTTTAAATTTATGCAAGAAACAGTTAAGAACACTATCTGGTCTCCTAACCAGACATTTTCCCTTTAAAAGACAACTACACACTTTTGATCTCCTCAAAAATGTGACTTTGTATAGAACGTATAATGAAAAATCAAGGATAACCTCTAGATTATACTTCAATTTTATGCATTGGAATCTTGGCCATGATTAATATCGAATTCGAAGATTACAGGCAAGCAATTGTCAGAATAATTACGATCCGATTTTTATTTGATTTTGTTAAATTTATGCAAATGTCTGATAGAATTACCTATGTGCTAGAACAGGGATCCCTAAACTATTTTGGACAAGTGACCCCTTTTCCAAAATGAACTGTTACTTCAGACCCCCATGGCTAAATTACCTACTTCTAAGATCAACCCCCTTATTCATAATGGTTCGCTAACTTAAAACAGCTGCTACAGAGCGCTATTTTTCATTCTGACTTAGGTCAATAGAAGAAGACAGTGAGAATTAGCAATGCTTTAAGTTAGCAGACTATTATGAAAGTTTTAAAAAGAACTCATGTTAATTTAATAGCGGTCGATTTTTAGACCTAGTCAACCCCCAAAATCATTTTTCGTTTATGTTAACCTCTAAGAAACCGATATCGACCACTTTGGAAATTCCTGTGCTAGACGTATATGTCATTTTTCTATAATATAATAAATGAAATCAAAAATGTGTACCAATATTAAATTTTTTTAAAAACAATTATGGGCGTAAGTGCTGAAGAAACATGCCTACAATGGATGACATTAACTCGAATGCACAATACTTAGGTTTTCCAACAAAGTTTTATATAAGTTCTAATAAGTTTAAAGACATATTTTTTTAATCGAACTCTTCATAAGATAGGTTTAATAGAATGGTTTTAAAATAAAATATCCATAACTAAAATTTTAAAACACTACTTATTAGCTTTTATAAATTTCGAATCAAAAATCTCAAACAAATATAATCATTTAAATAAAATTATTCAAGTTGACTTGTATATTTGAAATTTCACTTTATGACTGAATCAACCTGTTCAGTTTTTGTTTTGTGTTTTGCAATTCGTGTATTATAATCTGCTTTGTAGCAAATCTGCTTTTAAATTTCGTATAATCGAATTAGTAAGGTTATTCAAGAAGAATAATTTATCGATTTTTTTACGAAATTTTACCATCAGTATACCTATGATATTAAACAAAAACACGTTTATTTGATGATTTAAGATTGAAAAAATTACTTCAAATAGAATTTATAAAATTATCGGACACCTGTAAATTATATCAGTTTTTAATTTTTTTTGATAGCTTTAAAGTTTTAGTGAACACCATACGAAGACGTTACAGGTTTTGCATACGAAGAAAACTGAAGTTTTTAAATAAATAGATCTAAAAAACAGTTATTAACATATTTTGAGGCTTACGGTGTTTTAAAAAATTGGTATTTTTTTACGACTTTTGCCGTAAAGGAAAAATATTGGAATTGCTGTATCGTGGAAGGAAAACGTGCGCGAAATTTCCATGCAGTTTTCGCATGAAAATTTGAAATTGCATGGGTAACTGAAGGAGACGTATAAGCGGCCAATCATTACCATAATACAGGATTTAGGAGCGAATTTCACTCATGTTCAAATGGAAACCTTAAATTTGCAATTGTGTATGAATTTAATTAGCAGACTAACGTTGCCGTTAATTAAAGGAAAATTTGCAGGAAATTCAATTAAATTCGGTCGGATTGCATTTAGCAAGCATTAATGCAAAGTGTACAGTGTGTACATTTTCGTTTGCGAAAGTAATGCGCTTTTTTACACTTCGTGCATAATTTAAAAGTTTCAAGTGCTGGGAGTGAATTGCACATATTTTCCACCCTTGTGTTTGTATGTTTCGGTGCAGCACGAAATCTAAACGTAGCATGTTTTTGGGGATGAGTGCGGTCGGAGGCTAAACTCTAACAGAGAAGGCTGGGTGGAAAGAGGACAGAAGAATGGCGCATATTTTTTCGCAATTTTTTATTTTCGCGATCGCGACAAGAATGCAAAACTTTCCTAAGTTTTACAAATTTGCTGAATTTCTCATTGTTTCTGTGCGCATTTTGGGGAATCTTGCGAAATGACGAGCGTTTTGATTTACGTCCGTTATCCCTTATATATGTATATGTGTATATGTGTATATGTGTGTGCTTAAAAAGCACGATGTCTCGTTTTTGAGGAGAAAAATCGAATAAAGCGCTTTGTAATTTTCACAGCTAATTAAACTTGTTTTCAAAGCCACGAGCATGATTTTATTACTGTTGTTGTCATCGCTGTATTTTTTTACCAAAAAGAATGGGAAATTGTTTTTCTTGTTTTTTGACATGAATAAAAAATTTTAAAAAAATGAGGCTAGAGTTTCACCGAATACTTTTCTCCGTATGATTGTTAAGAGTAAGATTTTCAGTTGTATCTTATCTAACATCTTAGGTGTTTCACTCTTCTGATTTTTATTCATACTCATGGCCTGTCAAGATTTCTTCTCAGTTTAAAAAAGTCATAAACACATAAGCAAATTATCAAAATTTATTACGATTAAATTTTTCTTTCAAGCTATGTTTTTTAATTTTGAATTTCATACCGTGAAATAAGAAAAAAAACCTTGTTTTATTCATCCCTCCATTTATTTCTGATACAGCGTATCCTGATTGGGTTAAGAGGATATAATAGCTAAGCGGGACTTGTAGTTATCACGATTTTCAAATATGCTTGTTTAGGTCTTTTTCGATGGTACACCGAAGTGACAGAAAACCAGTAATTCAATCTGATCGATCCATCGTTTCCTGGGTCTTCCCCATGGTCTTATCCCTATCGGCACATTAATTAGAAGTTTTTGTACAATTCTTACAATGTAGACGTACCACCTCAGTGACAAGGGTTTCAAAATAGTCATATAAGTTGAAGTTGGTAGCCCGTATAGCATAAATTGATTAACTTTCGCCATTTTAGAATTGAAAATGAGTTAAAATTTGACTAAATTTGCATTGACGAGATAGACTATATGAGGCTGTTTTAGTGAAATTTTAGCATTTTACTCTTAATTAAACAAAAAAGCGCTAAAATTAGGTTATTTTGTCATTTTTAGCTTCAAAATAATAATTAAATTTCCAAACTATTTTTAAGCTAAAAATGAAAAAATAGACACATTTTAGTGCTTTTTTATCCTTATTAGAGTAAAACGCTAAAAACTGACTAAAACAGTCTCACATTGCCTATCTTGTCAATAGAAATTTAGTCAAATCAGCTTATTTTTAGTTCTAAAATAGTGAAAATTCACCAATTTGTGCTATACGGGAGTATATATGGTCACATTTCTGACTTCCAAATTTATCAATTGCATAAGAAAATCTCATTTTCGCCACTTGTACTATCTTTTGGGTCATTATTCATATTTAATGACCATTGAAATTTTCTGTTATATGTGATAAGTATTTATTTATGCTATAATTTACAAACACTGCACTTTAAAAAAAATTCTTTAGATAATTAATTAAACGTTTCTTTTAAAGTAAATAGCATTATTTATAATAGATTGATCTTTATTCCAAAGCAAAGACGCAGATTCTTTGACCTTTTCGAAATTTGCAACATGCTACTCGGTTAGCTCGTATTTCATTGATGCAAATGTATCTGGTAATTTTGAATTATGTTTTAAATTATAGTTTTCTGTAATTATTATATTAAGTAATAAAATTAAACGTTTAGAGTTTACAACTTTGTGAACAAATAGAAAAAAAACTAAAATTTAGTATAATATTTTTCTTAAAATAAAAAAATAATATCACTGTATTTTTAGAAAAGTAAAAGGTTCAAATATGAGACTAATAATACATAATGTTAGTGAAATCATCCTTAATTTTAAGAAGTTATTTTAAAACTGAAAATTTTGTAAATATAGTAGTTTTTTCTGACTTTAGAGAAAATTATATCAAGAAAACAATTTTAAAATTTTCGAAAATATACTGACGTTATTGTGATGAAGCAAATCAGTTCACTACATATCTCTCCACAGGCTTGATACTGACTAGGCTACTTTACCTGTCTAAGTAAGTATATGGTAATAGTTTTTACCCACTGTATGTGTATACACTGAGAAAAAAAACATTGGTGGAATAAATTATTTTTATTGGCTAATTTTCCTCAACTAATACAAATAGTAAATACAACTATTCCAAAATAGTTAAAAAATGAAAATAGTGCGGTATTCACATTGTACGTAATGAATAAGAAATATCTTAATAACTATAAACTTAGTTACTAGAATCATTCTAGAGGATAAATAACATTCTTACGTTCGTCATGAATTTAACTATTTTCAGATAATTAAATAACGTTTTTTGAATTTCTTAAAAGAATCGTTTTTTTTTGATTACATTAATTAGGTTGTGGAAATAGTTAAGTAACTATTAAAAATTGTTAATGTAACGTCTGTTATTAAAACGTTATTCCCCATTTTCCAGAGGCGTTTTTTTGCTTTAATAAAAAATAGATATTATAATTTTAATATTAATGATGAGACCTTCATTGACATTTGACATTACAAACATCAAAAATAATTCAATGAAGTAAAATAACTTTGTTAATCTAAGACAAAATTAAGACTCAATATTAATTTTATATTTCGAAAATTATGCATGATACTGAAAAGAGACATTATGCTTTGTTTTTAAAAACTTACTTAAAATAATCATTTGTTATAGTTCCTCAAAAATAATGTTCATTTTCTAATGAAAATTTACCATTTTTTAAAGCGTGTCTTGATGTTTTTTTGGTTTGTTTTTGTATGCAAATTACACTAAATTGAAAGTTCTTTTATGTTTTCTATATGTTTAGAAATACAAAAGAAAAGGAAACAAATTACATTCTATTCTTTTAAAACAGTAAATTACTGATGTAATTTTATAAACGTAGCTTTGCTTGCTAATATTCGATAGAAGTCAATCAATAATTTAATTTGCTCTTTGTAGCCACATTCTTTTAAATTCGCATGTTTTCAAAAATTTATCAGAGTACCAATTTATGCGATTAAGATTCATTTTATATAATTCTTATAGAAATGGAAATTTCTAAAGTTTTTATAAAATAACCACTTTGTGAATTACCTTTAACAATAAAAAACGTATGTAAAATAAATTATTGGCAATCTATTGGACATAATTAATCTCATTACTTAAGGTTAGTTTGCACACTGATAAAAACAATTAGTAAATTTTGATAGAATAATACCTTTATGAGATGTAATTCTAAAATAGTTTTGTAATTTTTATTAATTAAATTTACACCTATAATCTGCAAACAAAATTTTTTTGAACCCAAATAATAATAAAAAAATTAAAAATCCTTATGTTCAAAAAAACCTTTTGTCTCGATATCATAACGAACTTAGTTTTACTTTAGTAATAATCTTAATCTGATATGGAAACAATCTTAAATTAACCTAAATCAATGTATTATGAAAATAAAAAATATTGGAGTCTTTTAAAAGTTAAAAAGTCACCTAAAATATTTAAAAAACTATGCTAATACTCATGTAAATTATAAATAAGGAAAATTATAAATTTAAATTTGTTTTCAATATTGTAACAGTCCCCACTCGTCCATTTAGGTAGGGGCTGCCACTTTTAAAGCTTTGACCACTTAGTAGTAGTTCTTTGATTTGTGCGCAGGCCTCAATTCCCTCTCATATCTTTGTGATAAGGAATCTAG
>AGDA01010102.1:0-15563 GCA_000281935.1 Mengenilla moldrzyki | reverse complement strand
GTTACAATAATATTTTTTCTTCAATGTTACTGTAATATTATTTTTGCAATGTTACTGTAACATGAACAAAGTGCGTCAACTTCACATGTTACCACAATATTACCGTAACGTTGCTGTTATATAAATTTAATATTTGTTACAAAATTTATATTAAGGTTTGCGATGTTATGATTATATTATCACAACATAATTGGTCAAGCGGGTATGTTTTGGCACACTGAGCGATGTCCTAAACGGCTAAAAGATAGCCTTGCCTGTTTATATAAAAATCATGCATTTGGTGCACGGAAAGATCTAATGGGATGTTGTTGAACGGAAACCGTGCTATAAAAGTTTCGCGTTATAGGAGGACTGTCGCAAATTCAGCTCCGCGTTATATAAAGGTTGTCTGAGTTTTTTTTTTCTTGAAATTGCAACATGTTTTCTTAAGAAATTGTTACATAAACAATAATATAAATAAAACCCGAGAAGTTAATCAATTAAATACAATTTTAAAAAACTATATTGCGCACTGTAATAAAAATTTTAATTTAAGAATTAAATAGCTGACAACAGTGGTATTGACCTTGAACCGAGTAAAAGTATACTGAGCGCTCCCACCATTACAGCGACTGGAAAATCGGCTACTTCCGTGTGACTCAATACGACTTATAAATTCGGAAGTCATCGAGACACAACGTCATTCAATTACAAATATTAGAAAAAGTTGCATTGTTATCCAGTCTGTATTTAAGCCGCAAAAAGATGCCGATGAAAGCAGTTTGCGTTTTAGAAGGCAGAACGGAAACGGATTCAATCAAGGGCACTGTACACTTTACGCAAGCGGCAGAGGTACGATTTCTAACCGTTTGCCAGCTATAAAGACGTTTAGAACAAATATAAGAAATTAAGGCAATTTAAATTGGACACGGTATCAGTGATGGTTTCCCAGAAATTTATAAATTACGATTAGTTTTGGAAAACGCCCCCATATTTTTCTTAAAATTTTTTTTATGCATTTCGATTGATTTGAGGATTTTTACAGAATGCTGAAGTGTCCATTGAGGGTGAAATAACTGGTATCCGTGACGGTCTACACGGCTTTCACGTACATGAGTTTGGCGACCTGACCAACGGTTGCACGTCTGCCGGACCGCATTTCAACCCCGAAAATGTGGACCACGGCGGTCCAGAAGATAACATTCGTCATGTCGGCGACTTGGGCAATGTTTGTGCCAAGGACGGTAAGGCCGTTATTAAAACAAGTGATAAGCGGATCCAGTTATGTGGACCCAACAATATTATCGGTCGTACGCTAGTAGTACATGCTGATCCCGATGACCTTGGTAAAGGTGGCCATGAACTCAGCAAAACTACTGGTAACGCAGGCGCACGCGTCGCTTGTGGTGTTATTGGTTTAGCCAAAGTGTAAAATGGCGTGCGACCGACAAACGTTGCCAGCTATCGTATTTTTAGTCGAGCCGGCAATTTGCCTACATACTTATTAATGAAAATATTCCAATTTTTTTTTCTTTAGAATGTTTTCACTTTGATTAAATTTATGTTATTCTTAAAAGTCTTTTGTTTTCTCAAATTACACACAGTTATAACGATGACTTCGTACTGTGTCGGTGTTTTTCAAACTTTTTAACATCGGCTTGGTGGTGGTATTCGTTTTCAAAATTTTTCAAGGTCCACTTGACGCGAAAAAAAGTTATTTATTTGTTGATTTCATACACAAAAAAAACAACACAAAAATTATATAAGAATTTAATTTCATTTATTTAAAACTTTATTAAATAACGCAATTTTTGCTTATACAATTTTTTTGTCACCAAGCAAACTTTGTCTACGGTTTAATGCCATCTGACAGCCCAAACTTTACCAAACGTTTATGTAAATTATTATAACATATGAAAAAGTATGAATTAGCCAAAAACTAATAGAAACAATGCTCAACTTATTAATAGTCGTGTCCAAAAAGTCTGTCCCGAATAGGATAATTTTACGTCACAGCTACTTAGAATTACTCAACTCCTATGTTTTTGTACAAGACTAAGTAAGTTTGCAAAAATACATTTCAACTGTCCCGAACAGGATAGACTTTTTGGACACAACTAATGAAATGAGAGAAAACCATTTTTTTATTATTTAGTTTTCTTGTGTGTTTTCTTGTGTACTGAGAAAAAGAACGCACTATCATCAAAGGTGAACTATTTCCATTTAATAAATGTGTTTTATCCCTGTGTGTCATAAGAGAAAATTTTTTTTCTGTTAAAAACTTGTTGCAACGACTGCTATAACAACCTTTTTAACAATTGTTAATTTCCTATTTGCAGTAACAAGTTAATAACAATGTTAGAGAAACAGATTTGGTAACAAGCTTAGTAATAAAATATTAATGAGCTTTGAAATTGTAAAAAAATATGACATTATAGGAATGTTTCGTAAATCAATAGTAATGGGAAATGAGAAGGACATCGAAACCTTTCGGGTTTAGCTTTCACTACAATCTCGAAAAGTCATAATTTCGCCTTTTTTTACGACAATTCTGATACTCATTAGTATTTAGTTACTAACCTGTTACCGACCCTGTTTCTCTAACATTGTTATTAACTTGTTACTGCAAAAAGGAAATTAACAACTGTTAAAAAGGTTTTTATAACAGTCATTGCAACAAGTTTTTAATAGAAAAAAAAAACTTTTTTCTCTTGTTATAATACACAGAGATGCTTTTCTTAGTTATCGTTTCAATTTCGAATTACTAGTTACTGTTAAACCATTTTGTATAATAAAACATTTGTTATTTTATATGAACAAAAACGTTATTTCAATTGCGAAATGGTAATTGCAAAAAGCGATTACATTTCGGCACCATCGTGTCAGAACACAGTAGTAAAGATAACAATCGAAAAAATTTTTATAAGATTAACGATCACAAATATGTGTGTATTGAATACAATAAATAAAAAAAAAGTATTTGAACGGAAAGATGTAACAATTGATATTTTTTTCAAAAAATAATTTATCAATATATTCATTTTTTTAGTTAATGTAGCTCTTTTATAAATTTATTAAAAATCAAAAAAAACCTCAAAAATGATTTAAATATACTAAAAAACTTTCTTAACCCTTTGAGTCCTAAGCAGCGCGATCGCGTTGTTTTCATGCTGAGAAAACTCAGCACATTTCTGTGCACAAACTACTTTATAGATAGATGCGCCACTTAGTGGAAAATATTGTTTTAAGGTTTTTTTTTCATTTGTATGATAAAAATCTCTAAGAGATGTCGCTACATACACGATTTGGAAAAAAAAGATTTTTTAGAATTCAACATTATTACTAACTTTTTAATAAATTCAATCTAGCTATTCACTTTTTTACTTATATATAATAATTTACTACGTACCGGAAAATCGGATTGTGATTAGTTATTGGAAAGGTTTGAACCTACTATCGTCGGATAGACTCACTAAGTGCCGAAATACTAGACCATCGCTATTACTTGATAGTTGCACTTTTTCACTACTATATATTTTACATCAAATGTAAACTTTAATTCAAAGATAGATATTAGAAAATATTTACATTTTGGTTTGTATGCATTTAATTTTTGCAAATTCTTTATGTGGAAGTAATTTTTTAGAGTTCAATCGATAATTAATTTTTTTGAATGAAAATTTGAGTAACTAGTAATTTAAAGTGGAAATGTATGATCAAAAAATGTGAAAGCAGAATTATCCATTTCAAAACTAATGAGTTCAATTTTACAGATATAGACAAAACTCCAAAATCAATTTTTTTTAGTATTGAATTCAACATATAAAATTTGTACGAAGTTCAAGCAGTAATAGCTACTGGAAAAAATTCTAAAATCTAATTTAACTTTTTTTTTAAAGTTGTATACTTTCGTGGAAAAAAACTATTATAGTATAATACAACAAATGTGAGACTTCTAAGTTTATCACTAACAAAATTTAAAATTTTAAAACGAATTGTAAATAAATTACGTATAAAATTTTAAGCATAGAAATATAAAAAAAAATTTTGAAGTAATTTATTACAAATTTAGATATTAAAAATAAATTTAAAATTTCTTTTATTTTTCAAAAAAATGTTACAGTTTAAATTCAAATTCTTTATGTTTTTATGACGTCTCATTTATATGATGACGTAAAACTTGAACAAGCTTTCTCATTGGAGTTGCATATCTATATTAGTCTATGTTTTTGTGTTTCGAGCGTTGTGAACAAATGACGCTGCGTTACGGACTGTCGAAGCAAGAGCTATCGCTCTGTTTGGGTCTTTTCGTGAGTATTTAGAGAATGCGCTGTCGCGCTGCTTATGATTTCTCGACAATGTTTTCGCAAAACTGGGATTCGAGAGGTTAAATGCCGAAAGAAAAACTATTTGTTTTAAATAAATAAAAAAATAAATATTAAAATATTTGATAAATAAAATATGTAATGCTTTCGAATACTTTTTTTATTAATCGGAATATATTAAAATTATTACAATTATTATTCTTTTTAGATTTTCAGTTTACCTTTTTATGCTATTATAATACTTCTAAATTTACAATACCTCTATTAACACATTTGTGCTCTCTAACGTGAATTCGCATCATTCAAAAATCTTTTATTAGCTATGATTAATCGTTTAAGTTCCAAGCAGTGTGAACGCGGTTCTGTTTTCATGTCGAATAAACCCAGACGTTTTGACTGTTGTGTGCAACTGACGCTGCGTTAGCATTCAAAGCGAGCGCTATCGCGCTGTTTGTGTATTTTCATATGTATATAAGAAAAGCGCTATAGCACTGTTTGGGATTCCCGTCAGTGTTTTCTCAAAACTGTGTGGGACTCAAACGGTTAACACAAAATTATTACACTAGGTTAAGGAAAGTAGCCATATTAAAAGCTTTTCATAACACTAAGCCTCGTTAAAGAAGACAAAATCAGACTTTAAAACAGATTTACTTAGCTTTAAGTTTCTACTATATTTTCCTAGAATTCGAAATATAATAGAAAAAAGTGCTAATGAGTTAATATATTCACGTTCAGAATTTTTTAAATTTCTATTTGATTTCTGAAAAATTAAATTTAAAATTTACCAAATTTGCATTTACATTTGTATTTTAATTTTGTTTGATATGAACTAGTGATTACAAAAAGCGTTTAATATTGCCATCTTTTGTAACTGAATGCAATAAAAATCATGAAAACTGCAACACTGAGCACAAATGGAAATCAAATTATTATTATTTATTTATTTTTTCATCAGCTCTTTTTCAATTATCCACGACATTTTTAACATATTAATTAGGATTGTATTAAAATAAGCTAAATGTAATGTTCAAAATGAATTTTAATAAAAATTTATCATTTAGCTTCCCATAGTTTTTTAATAATCCATATTTTTTTATAAATCATATTCTAAAACATGTGTATATAAAAAATCGTAAACATTTACATTAGTTCACAATATCACTCAATTCAGTTAGAAAAATATGTTATTTTCATTAGTCTAAATAATTCCATCTTCTGTTTCGATTTCGGTGCTTTATCTGCTCATTAAAAGTTGATGAAATCATCAATTCTTCTGGAACCACCATGGACATCTTTTGAGGACGGAACAAATCTTTCCAAATCATAGACAATAGAAGAAAAACGCCGCCAATGATTTTTAAAACACTTCGTATTATCTCAATAGAAATCGGTGTTAATTTCTCGATAAGAAAGCTCAATTCATGCATAAACTTCGGTAAAAATATAAAAAATGCATTCAACAATTTGGTCGATAATTCGATCAAAAATATCATTAATAAGGTAACGAATTTCAGAACTGGTAACAACATTTCTAAAAAAAATATCATTAATTAGTTACGAAAATTGATTTTCTGGTGATAATTATAAGTTTTGTTGCAACTGAGCTACAAACTATAAAATCGCTATAATTCACGAGATCGATACAACTTAACAGTCGTTGCTCGACCTTAGTTCTGTTATCGATGTTCGAAATTCGCCATCGGGGTCGGCCATAGTTTCTTTTCCCACCGAATATCATACCCTACATGCCAAAAGACGTTTCTAAAAAAATTTTTCATATTGAAGCGATATAAATATGTAGATCTATTTTACTTTTACTTATTAAGGAATCCCATAAGTTTTTTCTCTTGTTTGATGCGAAATCAATACAAGATATTTGTTGTTTAAGGTTGATTTATTATGTTATATATGAACCATTCTGTTCTATAATATTTTTCCATCTCTCAGAAAGCCTAATTATGACATTTTTTCCAAAAATTATTGACGCTTTTAAAATATTCATTTAGGCGCGTTTTTATTTCGCTTATAGATTTGAAAGATTTTATGTATTTGGTACAACTAGAAGGATGTATTGTACTATGAGCTCCCTCCGTACTCTCCAGACCTTGTTCCCTCCGATTACTGCTTGATCCTCTTAAAAAATTCCCTGTGGTAAATTTTTCAAATTTATAAGCAAAATATAAACGCACCTAAATGAGTATTTTGAAAGTAAGCTTCAACAATTTTAGAAAGAGGGTAAAATGTAAATAAAGCTATAGCTGAAATTTTTAACTTTTATGGCGCCTATTTTCGTATAGATTTCTTTATTTTTATGATCAAATTTTTATAAAATTTAATTGAATTTTTAACTAATTAAAGTATACTTAAAGTTTTTTCATTATATTATTTTTTTCCAATGAAAATGAAATCAAAATTCTTCTAAAACATTATGAAAAATATTTTTTGAGCCAAATAACTCAATGAAATTAAGTACACTTTTTTGTATTTTATAAGATTTTTTTTTCAACAAAATAATATCTTAGAATAATTTAATTTAAAAAAATATAAATTTTTATTTCTTTATTAACATGTTCTCTGCCAGACCATTTTTTGAAGACTACCCGTTAAGATCGCGTGAGGCGCATACGCATACGCTCCACGCGGCAGGGAACGTGTTAAAATAATCTTAAATGCTTTATCCAAATTATTTAAATTTTAAAACACTAGTATAACAAAAAGAAAAACGTAAATTTACTTAAGTAATTAAAACAATTTTTAAAAACTTTTATTCAAAATTAATTTTTAACTTTAAAAATAAATTGCTTTTAACTCAATATCCTAATATTGTTAACAAGTAGATTCTTGATAAGTAAAGAGTTAATTTTGATACCACAGTTATAGAGTTATCACAGCTTAGCTTTCAAGTTAACAGTGATAGATTTTTTACAACACCGTAGTGATAGGCTTGGAAAATTCTTTCTTGAATAAAACTCCTTTTTTTAAACGATTTTAATGCTATCATAAAAACCTTTATGATCACAGTTAAAAATTTATAACACGCTGGTTCACAGGGTTCTTAAATATATTATGGCATGCAGGGTCTATCCCAACTCCGAGTTCAAAGATCATGAACAGTCTTAAAATCAATTACTTGCATCCGCATTTTGCCAGAGTTCAATAACGAAATTGCGCAGTGGAACTAAACTAAATTGCTTCGTAAATGACTTTTGATTTGGGTCGGAGTCAAGACGGCGTAAGCACTTAAGCACGACTCGAATCTCACTCTCATCAAAGTGGATTGCTTCGACAATGAACCAAGCCCAACCGAACTGTTGATCTCGCTGATTTAGCACCGTTAGCAATTCATAAGAATTTTGTTGCTGGTTAGCAACGATGCCTAGAGTAGTTTCAGTTTTAATTTCCGATCGCAATCGTTCTTCAACTAAATTTAAAATTTCTATAAATTCTTCATTATTCTCATCGACTTTAATCACGTCGCGGTAATCGTTTATTGGCACAACCAGTCGTTTTTCTGTAAATTTGCCCAGAAATACCTGTGTACAGAGCATCTGTTCGGCAAATATTTGTGAGTTCCGATCCAACATTTTTGAGAGTAACGCATTAACATTCACATATAATTAAAATATCTCTTAACTAAACAAACTACAGATTGAATAACGCAGAGTAATAAGTATTTATTCTGAACTCTGTACCACACATTTAACAAGTGAAATTTCAGTCGGTATAAAATGGCACTTTTGCCGCCTGATCCTGTTTTTACATATAATTTTTGTGCAGAACCGGTTTCATGTTTGGAATTCGTATCAAATTACTTAATGGTTGGACATGAAAATGGCGAAGTTCACATTTGGGATTTAGAAGTATACATGTGAATTTTACGTTTAATACATCTACGCATATTCCGTTTTTTTTTCACAGACAACATTAAAGCTCCTAAAATATATAACAGTTTTAATTTAGACCAGTAGTCAAAGTTTTGCCTTAAATCGTATCTTCTTTTAGCTGTAATCATGGAATAACAGAAGCAAATCTGGCATGTGAATGAAAGGAAATCGTGCTGTTCCTTTTCACCTCTCTGACGCGTAACGTAATTCTACGCGGACTTAATCTGAATTATCACAAGAAAAACGTTTAAAAATATTCTATGATCTATAGTAAAACTTCTTAAAAAGCTATTCCGTGCATACAAATTTTAGTCGTGTTCAAAACTTTTGTCCCGAGTAGAAAATTTTTACATCATAGCTAGTCAGAATTATTCAACACCTATGTTTTTATACAAGACAGAGTAAGCTTACAAAGATACTTTTCAGCTTTGTTCCGAACGGGACACTCTTTTTAAACACGACTTTTGTGTACGCACACAGCAAAACAATTGGCGCATAATTCCCAGGACTTTTATTTAAAAGTTACACGACTGATTTCGTTCTATGTTATTCTATGGCTATGATTCAATGCTTTCAATGTTTCCGCTTAAATCTAAAGCTAAAACCTGAAATTCGATCACAAAATCCTTTGTTCAAATTACACATAACATAAGACGCTTTCAAGAATATACTCTACGATAAGTTAGGTTAGTAAGGTTTTTGGTAACTATGACGTAATAACTATCCTATTGAGAGTATATTTTTGAAAACGGTTTTAAGAAATCCCAAAAAAGTTGGGGATTGAGGATTAAAAATGATGAGTTGAAAAAACAAAAAAAAAGTTCGTACTGCATTACGCTAAGGAAAAAAATTACGATTAGGTTTCCAAAGACGCCTTTAATGAATGCGTATTGAATAGTAAAGGGGTTTTATGTTTTTTACATTTTATTAAATGGACAAATAGTGCATATTCAATACGTCCATATTACAACCACGTCAAACGCTTTCCATCCTTAAAATCATTCGGGAGGACAAAATAAAATCGGCATATATATGTTATCTATATTTTTAAATGGTCCGTACATGAACTAAGGGAAAGTAGATTACTGATTATAGTATTAACTCTAGATGTGTTCTGTAAAAGAGCTCAATGATTTGATATCAACGTACAGTTTTCTACAAAATATCAATAACTTTTAGCCATCAATACTATGTAAATTTTTAGTGATTTTTGTTGGTAACAGAACTTTGCACATCTGAGTCGTTTGTGCTTCACATACGATACTTTGATAAACCTCTCAAATAGAATTTTCATTTACGTCAAAGATTGCCTATAAGTCACAAAAAGTTACTCAATTACGCTAGTGAAAATACTTTTTAGAGAAAACGTGTTAAAATATTGCCAACTTATTTTTAAAACGTTGTCATTAGAAGTTATCATTCTTTTTAATGTTTTTAATCAAAGTTTCGATAGACCAGACTTTTTCTGAAATTTAAATGTATACACACGTTGAACAAATAGCTTTTTAGTGGAAAAGGCTGAAGATGACCCTAATCCGAGTTCCAAATATTTAGGTTCCCCAACAAATTTTATATAAACTCATAAAAATAGCAGAAAACGTGCAAGTATTTATTGTTCTATGTATAATAACAAGAAAGCCACCCGAAGTGTGAGATCATGATTTTTTTTAATGTACTTTAATTTGCTTAGCTATTTTAGCTATAAATCATTTGGGGCTACAAAAAACTTTAATAAAAAATTTTGATTCGAAGTTCAGGTGTCGCGCAATGTGAAGAAAATTGCATTTTTGCGATTTTTTGAGCTTTAAAAAAAAGGCGAACTAATACTCAAAAGCAAGGCATTGGAGCCGATCAATTTTTGCTCCGACTTCAGACTCCGTCTCCTTAAATATTAATTTTTAGCTCCAGCTCCTTAAAAATTAATCTTTGATTCCGGCTTTTTAAAAATTAATTTTTGGCTCCGGCTTTGGCTTCTAGCTACGGCTTCTGGCTCCTAGCCCTAATTTTTATGTTTCTCTTTTAATTACAGCTACTTATTTATTGTTTATTACAAAAAAATATAAATCAGGGCATTGGATCCGAACAGTTTTTGCTCCGGCTCCAAACTCCAGCTTCTTAAAAATTTATTTTTAACCCCGGCTCCTGGCTTCAGCTTTTTAGAAATTAATTTTTAGCTTTGACTCCGGGCTCTGGCTCCATTAAAAAGGCCTAGCTCCGGCTCCGCTCCAGCTTCAATGCCTTGCTTAAAAGTATTTTGAAAAAAATCGAGTTTTCATACCTCATATAATTCCTTTGTAAAAAAAGTCCACACTTGACACCGATCAATATAATATTAAAGAAATATTTATGAAAAGATTAAGGTGTTTCCAAAATGTTTAAACTGCTAATTTTTTCACAGGCGAACAAGAGTATTAATAACTTTAAAATGGACGCATCAGTCATAAACATCTTAGTCATTAACCAAAACGAGTTCATTACTCAAGAAAAATTTGGTACGGTTCATCTTTGGTCCATAAGAGACCTCCAGAAACCTATCAATACGACAAAAATAAGCTTAGGATTTTGTCGATCAATATATTACAACAATAAGATCTTTGTTAATAATATAAATGACTCAACTGTAACCCTTATGGACCCTTTAACATTCCACGTAAATCAGACAGTAAATGTATCTATATCGGAACTAAATATTGGCAATATAATGTGTCTTTGTGCTTACCATGACACCAATAACGATTTTTTGTTACTTGGGACAGAAAGTGGATACGTAATCAATTTCAATTTGACCACTAATCGAATAATATCATATGAGAAATTTTCGAAATTTGTAACCGGTGTCGATTTCGATCCGATACTAAAACGAGGAATTTTAAGTAACTCCTCCGATAAACTACAATGGTTTTCAGTAACGGAATCAGCAATTATCAAGCAAGGAGATGTTTCTATTAAGAACAACGGCTGTAATTGTGTCCGTATTAGACCCGATCGAAAGATTCTAGTGAGTGCTGGTTGGGATTATAGAGTTCGTTTATTTTCCTGGATAAAATTACGCCCCTTGGCCGTATTAACAGAACATCGTGGACCGATTTCGGATATAAAATTCTCACAAAAACCAATCGAAAGATGGCAGTCACCGTGCTTGATGGCTGTTGGTTCTAGAGATCAATGTATAAGTCTATGGAATTTGTATAACAAATAAATTCGATTTTATTCAATCATATGATTTGAAATACAATAAAATTGGTCAAGGCAAATTCTATAGTTGTGCCACTATGTCATGAATCTTCATTCTTATTCTGGGCGTTGTTAGATTTGTGGAGGATAGAAAAAAGATTAGAATTTTTGTATTGCGATCGAGTATAAGTAATTTGTATGAAATATATTTAAGTGTATATAATAAGAATGTTTTCTCCTTTTTTTTTACATTTGGCTGTTCAAAACTAGTGGTTCCAATTACAAATGTTAATTTCCTATTTACTCTAACAGAAAGTTACAATACACCTTTTTGCCAAGCAACTTGTTTACTTTTTTGGCCGTAATAAAGAATATTGGTGGCACCAATTTTTGTTTCGTATGGAGCTATGACGTTCTGCATACTGCGGTCAGCTTTCTTATTTAGCAGCTATAAATCAAGAAAAATTTCCTATTACAGGATGATGATGGCTAATAGTTCCTGGGGGGTGGGGAGGGGGACGTTCGTCTTCAAAGTTTGAGAAAACTGTTACAAACGTCTTTTATCACTTTTTGTAACACAGATATAAAAAAGTGGTTGCGAAAGTTACAACTAAAGTTGCAATCAAGTTCGCCAAAATACAAAAGTCACAACCAGAATAACCAGGTTGCTTTCCATATAGGTCTATAGATTCTGACTTAAATCATTTTTATGTTTATTATAAGAAAAATCTGTCTCTACAATCAATAAAAAGCACAATGTTTATAAACATGCATCAATCATTTTTATTTCTTTTTAATTAGCAGGAAATTACGCATTAAGAAAATTGAGTTGGTGGGGGAAAAAAGAATTCTACATTTCAAACGAAAATAAAGCTTATATAACACAGACCTTAACTCAGGGAGTTCTAACCTTTTTGTACCAGCGCCCCCCCCCCTTTAAAAAAAAATTAGTGTGCTCCTTTTGAAAAACAAATAGTTGCGTCCAAACGCGAAAGCGAGATATTTCGTTCCACGAAGAGTACGGATGGGATGTTTTAGCATTGGTACCCGAAAAATTCGTGGCGAGGATTGTGGATTACGTATACTGCTGATTCATTTTTTGACACCTATTCAACTTTTTTGGTTTGTATTCGAAAATGATATTTTGGAAACAGCTGCATGCTCCCCTTGCAACAGTCTCGCGCCCCATAGGTTGGAAACCACTGTTTTAACTCATTTATTTATTACCGAAACATCTATAAGTAAAAAAACTCCTTATGATATTTTTTTATCAAACCGATTTTTTATTTATATTTGTTATTACAAAAATTAACATTTTAAGAGCTTGCTTTCAAAATATAAGTCTAGAATGAAATTTCAAATGTCACATTGATATTACTTAAATATTTCTACAGCAGAACTACGTGATACTTCAGATACGTAACTTATATAAAGACCAATTCTAATCTTTCCACAATTATAACAACGCCCAATTACAGAGTTTTTAAACTTCATCAATAATATAAAATTTTCTTCCAATAATCATGCTTAAAAATCAAGCAAAAATTAACAAGTTAAAAGAGAGATGTGCGTTATTTGTAAGTTGGACGATAGTTAATACAATCGTCAAACATCTGTAGACACATAGGAAGGTCTTGAACAATCTAAACAGAGTTCAACTAGATCATCAATGTTTATTTGCACTATCATTTTCTTTTTATATTTCAGTTCTTACTTTTTACGATATTCTTTATGAATTTTATTTAAATCTGAATGCACTAAATTTGTTACAAAATACAAAAACGATATCCTTTGGATCATAATAGCAATTATAGAAATCATATTTAAACAAAACGCAATTTCTTTTTTCTAAAGTATGACTGATACAATTCTGTAAATGAAATTTAAACTTTTGAATTTGCAAATTTACAACAAATTTAAATAAAAGATTTGGTATTTTGTTAAATTTTTTCAAACAGTAATAAATTAATTCAAAATTTTCCTTTGGAATGCAATTTAATTTGGTCCATTTTCAAAAAACGATTCTGACTTTTATGATTGTTTTAGTACATACATATAATTTTATGGCTTCTAAGAGATTAGGCATCTATCAATAATATTTAATTTAATTAATTTAATTAATTTAATTATTTTTATTTTAATATTAATTATTATTTTAATTATTTTAAATTCAGTTTTTACTGCATTTCATGTGTCGACTTTTATGTTAATTGAATAAAACTCTCGAGAACTTTTTGTTCTCCACTTTGATTGGTAGAGCAGTGCAGCTAAAGTACACTAAAGGCTTATAGATAAATTCAAAAAGGAATAATGTGCTTTATCCGTTCAATTTTTGTCATCAATTTCTATATCAAAGCAAAGGCGAATACTCACAATTCGAGTGTAATATTGTGCACTTTGTTAGGTCCAACAAGAAATCATATAGTATAAACTGCTAGAGCATAGTCAATCGTTATAAGTCGAATATTATGAAAAACCCTAGCCGACCATTTTAACAAACTGTTAAAGAAAATCTGAAATTCAACAATTTGCTATTATTAACAGTTATGTAGCGACTATTAAAGGTTTAATTAATTGTTACACTATGTAACTTTTTTACATTTTGTTACATTTTTATTGAAATGTAAAGTTTGAAATGTTAAAAAATATATAACCGTTATTAAGCACCATTTCAGATAGCAATATTTAATAATGATTATATTATTGCGAAAACGATGTTGTGGAATCGAAATTCAAATTTAATTTATCTGTTTCAAAAGTAAAATCTTACTATAAAGAAAAATAATATTTTGTTTTAGTATTTTTCCCACACTAAATGTATATGTATATATTCGACTAGCTGTTGTAAAAACGAAAAGAAGAAATTAGTTAATGTTATGCAACTTCAAAGTAATGGAAATAAAAAATTGTCAAATATGAAAAAAAAAATTGGTTTCAAAGTTGTATGTTAAAATTTCAAATTATGACTATACAAATTGAAAAAGTCACTACTTTATTGTCTAAAGAGTATTAGTGTTTTCAAGTAAATGACGGTTACAAAAATAATGTTTTCTATAATCAACTTAGTTGTTTTGATAAAGTAAAAACTGAAAAGATGAGAAAATGATAGTGAAAACGACTTTTAAACAACACCCCTAGCTGTGCTACAGATATATGCAACCGCAACAGCCGGCCGGGCTTCGACCGCAAGCGGTAGTTGATGTGTATGTGGTTGCATTCCGACTAAATTTGGAGGCGATTTCCGTTTCGACGAGTTGTAATGTGATGATTTTCGCATACTTGTTGATGACGACATCATCGCAATGTTCTCGTAATAGTTAAGGCGACTACAACAATTTCGACTCTTGATAATGGCTACAAAACCACGACGAAATTTCTGATTAAAAAATGCATAAAGAATAGGGTTTATGCAGGAATTAGATGCGCCTAGCCATTGGGCTATGGGCGTGACTATGGGTAACAGTTCTTCCTCCCATGGTTCAATGTCTCCTCCAAGTTTAATTCTTGCAAATATTGCATACAAGGGTAGCCATGATGCCACGAACAGAATCACTACAGCTACCAGCATTTTGACCACTTTGATTTTTGACTTCTGCTGAATTCGTTCCATTTGCTCATCCTTGGTCTCAGTGGGTATATGTCGGTTCCAGACTCGGAACCAAATCAAAACATAGCACATTGTGATTAGCACCATCGGTACGATATAGCACAATAGTAAATTGGCGATTAAAAAGTATAATGACCCATTCATCGAATCTGGCCACACCTCCAAACACAGTTGAACATCGGGGGCGTCACTAAAAATCACCACTAAATCAAAAAATATTGCCCATGGTATTGTCGTTATCAGTGCTATTAGCCAGATCACTATGATAATTAAACGCGCTTTTCTTTTTGTTATTTGATATTTCAATGGCCACCAAATCGCTAGAAATCTTTTTGAAAAAATATTAGTATTAATAAAAATTACTAACAGGAGACTTGTTTTGACTTCATTTAAGTTTAAGTGTGTTAATCTTTGATTCAGTTTCAAAAAGTGCTTGATAAATTACTAAAGTGTTTTTAAAAATACTTTCTTCATAAATTTTCTTGGTATCTCGACAAATTAAAGAAATTCTAGGTTTTTAACAAATTTCCAGCTACTTCAATTGCTCTAAAACGATCTTTGTTAAATTTGATAGCACGAAATTAAATTTTTTAT
>AGDA01010089.1:0-13330 GCA_000281935.1 Mengenilla moldrzyki | reverse complement strand
TATAAATGTACTTAAATTATATCTGATGCAATGTTTTATATTAATTTTTTAAAATTTTTTGTCAAATTTTATTAAAATTCAACTTTAAAACAAATTCAGAAATTAAGGAATTTCAGTTGTAAAAAATTCAGTGTTCATAATCTAATAAAATTATATTTTTTATAAAAAAACTGGTTGATAACTTACTTCTATTCTTTAAACAAATAAATAAATAAACTAATACAAAGTATTTTAACAAATTTACGTTTTAAAACACAATGCTGTTAGTTCCAGTTAATTACTAAATTACTGGGAAGTTCGTTTTACAGCAAAGAAATGTTTCAAGAAGAATATAATGAAAATTGCGCTTCACTGTGAATAAAACTACGTTTTAAAATTTTATAACATTCAACAATGAAGGAAATTATATTTTTTTATTAAATTTCTATTGTTTTATACGCACACAGGACATTAAAAAATGATTAAAATAATCAGATTTCAAAATAACTTTTTATAAATTTGTGACAATTTCATTTCTGCTATATAATGGTAACATAATATCTGCGATATTAATATTCTTATATAATATTAATATAATTTTTGCGATATAATTTTTATTATATAATAATAATATAGTTTTTGAAATATTGACGTTTTTATATAATGGTAATATAAATTCTCCTTATAATGTAACGTAGTCAAGCAGGTAGTTTAAAAAATGTTTTTGAAATTCTGATTATTATAACATACAAAAAAACCACAAAAAACCGCGGTGGCTCTGTAACTCTGGTGAATGATTTCTAGAGAAGATATATCAAACAGATATGAGGATTTATTACGTTGTATTCCATTTATTGACTATAAAACATTTGTAATTACAAAAACATATTTCATGAAATACCTTTTCATGAGAAGGTACCATTGACAAAGATACGACTGAATATTAGCAGCTTGATACTTCACTAAACGAAAACGAGGACATTTTGTGTCTCAGGTGATTTCCGTGAACAATCTAGACTTAATTATGGCCTGTGAAACTAACTAGTGACGCCGTGGGGCAACGAAATCAAGATTAGTGATAAACAGGACTAAACGGTACTATAAAATAACCAACAAGGCTTAGATATCAACCAACGGGGCTCATTTTCATCAAATGAAGCTAATTTTTGCCTTTGGGGCGTTATAATTACCAATGGGACCTACTGCCACTATATAGGGCTTTTAAATCACTAACGTGATTTTATCTAATGTTAGGGACTAGAGGCACCAAACGAAACCAACGGGGAATTCAACTGCGGTTGAATGGCAACCACTAGGTTATTTAAGCCTCGTTAATTTTACGCATATACAATTATTCTTGAACTACATACAATAACCTATTATTATACAAGTACAGTCGTTTGATCAGAATACAAAGAAAAAAATAGTTCGATAGTTTCCTTCATTTTTAGAATGAAGTATTTTGCAATTGTGTATGAAATGCTGAGCTGGCAACGTCGCACATATTAATTTGTGCTCTGTGGTAGAATTCAATCTGTGCTCGTAAAGCTTAAAATTTAAAATTTAAAAACGTGAAATGGCGGATGATTGGTATAGTGACGAAGAAACAGCTGCAGCGCCAGCGACGGCATCGTATCGATCGTATGACAGTCGTCAGAAACGGGACTATCCAAATGATCGTCCGCGAAAACACTACCGAAGTGACAATAGTACATCTGCACCGGATTCCTTTGAAATTCCTAATCGGTGTGTAGGCGCTGTAATCGGACGTGGAGGCGCCACAATTAAACAGTTACAGTCCGAATCTGGAGCTTCAATTAATATTGATCGCAATTCGGGAGGCGATACCGCCTGTGTCAAACTTTCCGGTTCAGAGGATGCAATGGCACGCGCACGATCCGATATCGAGTCGCTGGTCGAAAATATGGACACTGGCCGCGGGGGCGGCGGTAATCGACCACCACGTGTATTCGAACGTAGTCGTGATTCGGACCGTAGCTACGGTAATCAGTCGCAACAATCTTATCAGCGTCGAAACGATTATGGCTCATCACAAAACTCAATGAATGGCGGATATACAGCTCCGAAGTCGGAAAGTATTGACTGGGAAGCAGCCAATCGTATGCAGGTAATTTGAATCGTTAAGTAATTCGTTCAGTTATTGGCTTAGACTAATGTTAAAACCAAAAACGGTTATTTAAATTTAATATATGATAGTGTCTACTATTTTCGTAAAAGTATACATTGCCATGTTTCATACATTGCACATTTCGGCTGCGTTTAGATATTAACAATGTCATAACTGTTACAAATACCAACGTTCAGAATACTGTTGGCCATATTTTTGTAACAATCGCAACCGTTCATATGAAAATTGTAACAAAAGCATGTTTTCAAAAATTTTTAATATAACAATTTTTTTCCGACCTAACTTTAAATTTTACAAGAAAATATGTGCTGGGAAAAATTATAATACAGACCAAACATACAAGCAATTTGTCACTATCGCATTTGTAACAATTGCTAATATTTGAACACAGCCTACATGTGTTGAAGTTATCTTCCAAAAACAAGATGTTAGTGATTTTAGATTTTTAGTCTTTTAAAGATCAGTGTGCTCCAACATTACATCATCAACTTGTCAGATCTTGATTTTGTTGAAATTGTTCTAATTTAATTGTTCATGTTCTTGCATTAAAAATTCTGTGTCTCATTTGTGTCACAATTCACTAAGAACTAAATTTAAGGGGCTGAAATTGAAAACTGTATAAACATTCTAATTATTTTATGTCACGAGACTTTCATTGTATCGAAAATGAGCTTTACAAAAGTTGTACGTAGTGAAAAATTCTACAAAAAAATAAAAGGCATTTTTTAATTAAAGCTTTAGTTCCACCCAAAATTAAAAAAACAACGTTTTTTTCTCGGGTTTTATTTTTTTATTTTAATGATTAATTACTATTGCATATATTCATTGCCAATTTCGACAAAGTTAATGTTTTCAATCTTTTTTATAACAATGTTTTTCATGATTTTATCAACTAGGAAATTAATAATAGTTTAAAGTGATTTATAAAACATTAAAAACAAAAACAGCACTGAATTTTAGTATTGTTTTAAAGCATTTATGGCTCATACGGCTATAATAACTTTAAACAAATAAGATTTTTTCATACCTAAAAACTTTTACTACTTACAAGGACAGGTCCTGAGATATATCGTCCAGATTTTGATCAAAATGCCCGCATTCGATTATACGTATCTTATGATTTAAAATAAACATATAACATGTGTGTCCTAATTTATTTGGGGCTGAGTTTTATTGATTGAAAATGAACACCAACAAAACATATATATGTAATCGAATGATAGTATTTTGGTTGGAATCGGGACGACACACCTCGGATCCTTTCCTTGTTAGATAAGTGTTGGTAATAGTTTTTATGATTACAATCAAGATTAAACGATAAAAAGTATTTTTAATGTTTTCAGCGCTCCTTGACATGAAACAAAAATTATCAAAAATATTTTAATACACTATTTATGTTTTCTAATATAGAAATTAAATTTATATGTCTATTTTTATAAAAAGTATAAAAAACATTATTTTTTGCATTTTACTTTAAAACATCCACAAGTAATAAGAACTATTAGGCTTTTTACAGATATTTTTACTTTTAATAACCTTATAAGGGCTGTTGCTTAAAAAATCTTGTTTTTTAATATTTTGGTAAAAATCTCTTACTTGAGTTTGAATTAAACACCTATACTTCACACTTAGAGAATTACGGGGAGAATAATTTTTATCATTAAATATGGTTAGTTTGAAAGAAATTATGTGATATTCCAAAGTTTTCTTCGTCGGTATAACTCATACCATACTGTTCTAATTTACGAATCGTTTTAAATGCTAAAATTAATTTTTTTAATCATAGGAGGAATTCCAACGTCAAAAATGGTCCAAATTGCCGAAATTGATAAAGAACTTTTACATTGAAGATCCACAAGTACGAAATTTTTCCGCAGCTAAAGTGGCTGAAATTCGAAAGCAAAACAATGACATTAAAGTATCGCGATTAGAGACGAAACGTCACGATGAAGTTAGTGAGGAATTGTCGGATTCGATACCGATGGAGATTCCTAATCCGATCGAGACGTTTGAACAGTGCTTCGGACGGTATCCGAAGATATTAGAAGAAATACGGAAAAATGGATTCGAAAAACCGTCGCCAATTCAGGCTCAAGGATGGCCAGTATTGTTAAGTGGTCAGGACTTGATTGGAATTGCGCAAACGGGTACTGGGAAAACTTTGGCGTTCCTGTTGCCAGCTTTTATCCATATTATGGGGCAGCCGATTCCAAGGGGTCAACGAGGTGGTCCTAATGTTTTGATCTTTTCACCAACACGAGAATTAGCTTTACAAATCAAACGTGAAGTTGATAAATATCAATACGAAGGCATCAAAGCGTAAGTGCTTCATTCTTATCCTGTTATTGCTATATATACTTGAAACAATGAATCTTAAGGTGTAATAACTAGAAAAAGAGACTTAGGAAAGTTCATCCCCCTCAATAACTTGTCCTAAAACCTTACGCTATCACGTGTTTATACTTTTTATAAACTTAGCTTCTAAGTTAAATGGGTACATTTCTTACAAGGAAGGGTCCTCAGAGCTCCGGTCACGGCTTTTTTCAAATCGATTTTATTTGATAGGTCATTTTCTTACAAATAAACCACCCAAGGTGTGATATCCCGATTTTTTTGAAACACTTTTAATCGTTTACATATATCCTTAAATAAAAAACCGCATGTTATGCTTTGGATATAATTCACTTGGGGTTGAGATATACGGGTTGAAAGTAAAACATGACAAAATATAAAAATTTATTTGCGCTAAAAGTAACAGTTATTCTAAAAAATGACCTCTAACATGAAACGGTGGTGGTTATTCCCGTATAAAATATTTTCACATATTTTCGAGCATCGTTGATTTATATTTGTTTTATTGAATTTTTATGCATTAAATATACTTATGTAATTGTTGCTTGTTATTTATATTTAATTGACGAAACGTTGACTTATAGAATAAATATGTTAAATTGTTTATGCCAAATTGACAAAATTTTAAATCAGTTAGCAAAAATTCAAAGTCTTTTGGTAACAATTTGTCGAAAATTTGACCTAACGAACAAGACGTCAGGTTCTTTGCTATTATTATTTTTAAAACTTAGTTGAATTGAAGAAAAACCCAGGTTTCTGAGTTTTGAAAATTGTGAAAAAAAATCGGTTTTTCGGTCTTGGAGATTTCTCCGGTTACAAATCCTGGTCGTTACGTCGGTGACGTAGTATCAACTTTTTATTTGCCCCTGAAAAAAAAAATGTAAAAACTAATCATACCAATTTTTTTTACATAGTTACAAAAATAAACGTATTTCAAATTAATAAATATCATTTATTATTAAAATTTTTATTTCGGATAGGAAAAAAAATTAGCAATTTTTAAAACATTTAGATGTCATTAAATTTATATAATTCATATAAATATAGTAACACCTCGCTTAACGCTTTTTCGATTTAGTGCTTTTTATTTCAATTCGAGTATTTCCGAAATCATGCACATTGCTAGGTTTCCAAATATATACATAACATATCCAGAACAGTGTGGTTATGTTTTTTGTTTGTTTGGCGAGGTGTTGTACAGACGCATTTTTAACATTTGAAATATTTGTTGACATTACTGTAAGTATAAATTAATAAAATATTATAATGATTAATGCAGTAACAAATATCATGGGTGATAATTAAAAACAAGATATGAAAGTAACTCGAAAAAGCATTGAACTTGAAACTACCTATCAATTTTCTTCTAATTTCAATATTTAAATGTTAAGAAGGCCTTGTTTAGCGTTGTTTCGCAGTAAACTTAAGTTGATGGAGTGTATCTTACTCGTTAAGGGAGTCTTACTGTATATAAATACTCAATTATAAATTAAATTTTTAAGGGTCATTGTTCATCTATGATCAAAATATAATTAAGTGTTTATTTTTTTAAGCGAATATTAATTTTTTTATTCTTGGTGATTAGAGTTTGTTTATATGGAGGTGGCAGTCGTAAGGAACAGATTGAAGTAGTGAACGAGGGTGTTGAGATTGTAATAGCGACTCCTGGACGTTTAAACGATTTGGTCAGTGCGAAAGTCATTGATGTGGAATCTATTACATATTTAGTGCTAGATGAAGCGGATCGGATGCTCGATATGGGCTTTGAACCACAGATCCGCAAGACCTTATTGGATATTCGACCCGATCGACAGACAGTGATGACAAGTGCAACATGGCCGGCTGGCGTGCGACGTTTGGCCGAATCCTATATGCGAAATCCAGTACAAGTGCAAGTCGGCTCACTGGATTTGGCTGCCACTCATACTGTCACTCAAGAAATCATAATGGTAGATGATAACGATGCCGAAGCTTGGAAATTTCGTTCCGTGACCGAGTTCATTAAATCGATGGGTGAAGATGAAAAGGTCATTGTGTTCTGTATGCGCAAGACGAAAGCAGATCATATTTCAAGCGAATTGGCTATCAATGGTATCCAAGCACAGTGTATGCACGGTAGTTTAGATCAATCGGACCGGGAACAAGCTCTCAGTGACATTACAAGCGGCAAAGTCAAAGTGCTAATCGCTACTGATTTGGCTTCGCGTGGTTTAGACATTGAAGACATAACGTAAGTTGCTAATTAAGAATCAATTTTATACATATTAAACCAGGTTTAGGCAGCCCACAGCCTTCGGACCGCATATTGCCCGCTTAATAATTTTATGCGGACCGCCAAGCGTTTATATTTATTATTTTCAATAATTTGATGAAAATTTGACTTATAAAATTTGGACGTCATTTCATTCATTTCAAATTGACGTGAAGTTGACCTAAAGAATAAAGACGTCACAGTTTTTTTATGTGTAATTGATAAAAACTTAATTCAATTAGTAAAAATTCGAGTTCTTTGCCCTCTGTATCGAAAGAAATCGGAGCAGTCGTTTAAGAAAAAAGTTGATCGGACAGAATACTGAAGTTTTAAATTTTGTTTCACAAATTTATTCAACAAAAGCTGTTACAATAATAATACTAGAAACAAAAAGTTGGAGAATAAAAAAGCATACAAAATGTGTACAAAAGGGGTGTTCAGATAGTGGTCGAATTGTTATCTTCGTCTTTCTTAGAACAATATCAAATTGACAAAAAGTTGACCTAATGAGTAAAACTTTAAAGTCTTTTGTATTAATCGTTTGCGTACCACAAGCCACTTTTGTATTGAAAAAAGTCAAAGCATTTTACCGAAGTAAAACACCGACACACCTGCTATGTCGATACTCAATGATAAGAGCGCGATCGCGCTTCTTGGCGTTTTTCAACAGCTAATCGTAGAAGCGCGGTTGCGCTCTTTTGTATTTTTCGATCGTGATTTCCTAAAACACGCTGGTACTCAAACGGTTAAATTTTTAAAACTCGTGTAAAATAAAGAAAACGCCAGATTATTTGTTTTTGAAAATTGTGGAAAACCTGGGTTATCGACAGTGCTGTAATGTATCTAGATACAAAAATAAGTATCTGTATCTGTATCTAGATACTTTGATATTTTTTGTATCTTGTATTTGTATCTCAAGCCACAGTATCTTTAATTTGTATCTGTAAGATACTTTTTCTAAAATAAAATTAGTTTTTTCGAAAAAATGTTTTTCAGGTTGGTTATTGCCAAGAAACACAATTGAGCTTTTGCTTCGATTTTTTATACACATGTAATTTGTCATTAGAATTACTGGTTTGCTAGAAGTACAATAAGCTTTACGGCTACAGTGCTAGAGGGCTAATCCAGCTTAGCAAACATGGCTTATTATTTAACTATTTATTTTAAATACAATTTGTGAGCAATTAGGATACAAAAATTTAAAATACAATAGTTAGATTTCTTATTAGAGTGCTGCAGTATAATAGAACCAGTTGTTTAAGCAATTGATGTTTTCCAACGAGAAGAAATGGGAGATTAGGTTTCGTACTTCCTGTATTATTTCGATTTAAAAACAAGGATTTAAATAAATGTAATTTGAAATTTTGCAATTCTCTGAAAACAGAAATTTTAAATGGGCTTAATGCACGTTTTCATGAAGTTTTAGCCCTTAACAAGAGCAAAAAGTGTTTCAAAGACCTTTTTACATCATTTTCCATTTTTATGAAACAATTTTAAATAATTGAATTTAATGATTTAGGAAGCATATGTAAGCAAATAAACACCAAAAGCATTAATTTTAATATTAATTAGTAAGTACATGTTTAAGTTTTTTTATTGTATCTGTTTTAGAAGCATATATACAAGTATCTGTATCTATATCTAGATACTCTTTTTTCAAGTATCTTTTTAAGTATCTCTATACTTTTTGATGCTGTGTATCTGTGTCTGTATCTAGATACAAGTATAAAGTATCTGTTACAGCACTGGTTATTGGTTTCGAAATTTTTTCTGATTACAAACTCTGATATGTACGTTATTTTATAAAAAATCAGTGTTAATTCACAAAAGACATTACATAATCAACAATATTTAACAAACATACAGCTACTTTTATCTTTACTACGGCCTTGAATATCCCCACTATTTAGCTTTCATAATAATAAAAATGGAGTACACTTTTATTTTATTAATATTTATGTGGATTTATTGACATTATTCATGGATCACTAAATCAATTTTAATTTTCTATGAACCCTTTGGATGATACTGCGCATCTTCGTGAAGGTATGTCAAAACTACTTTGAGTGCCATTGGTCTTGTAATCTAATTTCTATGAATTGGGATATGAACGGATTTTATTCGTTTTAGGATGTGTTTAATTACGTACGATTATTTTGAGAGCAAAAAAGATGACATGTCTTTCACTACGATTTCGATTTAATAAAGAAAATGTTACATTGAGATATTAGATTTCTATTTTGAAAATTAGAAAACACGATAATTTGATCAGGAGGAAAAATTGAAGCTTTAATGAAATTCGTAATTAAAAACTGTTAGACATTTGAATCTTTTTTATAACAATAAAAAGATATTAGCATTCCATTCATTATAAAGGCATAATTTGAATATTAATTGAGAAAAATGACATGTCATTTTTTATTATGAATCTAACAGAACTTCTGACTTTGGAACCAAGTAAAATTACAAGAGAAATGAAAATTTGTAAAGAGATTACATCGAATTTTTTATTGTTAAAAAATAGTATATTGAGATTTGTGGAAAAACTCCGTGTCAATTTTTAGGTTATTACTTTCTTTTGTTGCTTACTATTTGTTTATAGGTAAAAATTAGAAATTTTTCAAAATAAATAGACGTTTTACTTAAGTATTTTCTTAATTTTTTTTAAAAAAAATTATTGTTTGGTCATTTAAAATCGTCAAATTTAAGTATGTTAATGATGAAATTTTTTTCGCTCATTTTAATTTTTTATAAAAAGAATGAAGTATGTAAAAGTAAATTTGTTGAAAGTAGAATTCGATGTTTTGATTTATTTTTAAGCGGTTAAATCGATTTAATTTCGGTTAATTTTAATGAAAAACGAAAGTATCCATTTCGATTAGAGCTAAAAAATGTTTTAATTTAATTTAAATTTTAACATACATTTTAAAAAGTGACTCTATTTTAAATTACTTAAAACGATGATTAGCTTTGCTTCAATGTATTTTGTAAATTACTCTTGAATGTCTATGAATTGATAAAATTTTCATATTAGTTTAAGGAAAGTAGCTTTCTCAAATATTAGTTTGAGACTGAAATCGGGATTTTAAGTTAATGAATAAAAAATTAATCGAGTTAAATAACGTTTTCTATATATGCACTAAAAAATATGTTTTATTAAATAGTTACAAATACCGTCTTTTACCGAAAATAAGACACTGTTACTTTTTTTAGTCCAAAATACGTGCTAGGGCTTAATTTCGATGAAGAGGCAAAATAAAAGTATATAGTTTTTCATTTAATATTTATTATTTATTCAATTACAGACATGTCATCTTCTTCTGGAACACGATAGGGCTTATTTTCGAAGGATGTTTTGTCTTCGGAAAAAATTCTATTAACAAGCTATAATAACAATATTAAAGAACAAAATTTTAACGCTTCCTTAAAAGGAAAAAAAGTTTACAATCGCATATGTATAAATATATGTAAATATGTATATTTAAAATATACAAAATATTAAAGAAAATAGTTCATCTTTCTATTTATTCATTCAATAACATTTACTGCATTTTTTTTTTATAAATATTGTTCACTAATTCATTTAAACCTAGTTGTTTTTAAAACTTTGAAATCCTGAACAGGTTTTGTAATTTTCATCCGTCAAAAATGTTCTGTATTTTGATCTTATGAAATTCATTCTTGAAAATGTGTGTTCATATGAATAGATTCTTGGATCCTAAAAATATATTAGTGTTTTAGCGGGCCGCACAAAAAGTTTCAAAGGGCCGCAGGTTGCCGACCCCTGCTATACTGGATCGAATTCTTGAATGCTCCCTAAGAGTAAGTATTACATTGTGTATGATATAAGGCCCTTTTTTGTTTAACTTTATGTAATTTTCTAAATACAGTTTTTTAATTCTTTAATATACCGTTTTAAGTTCCTAAAAGAACAATTGATAATTTTTTAATTAGCGGTGTTAAAAATTATCTAAAAAAACTTATAAATAGTTTTCTGTTGTTAATAAAGGCATTAAGATTTTTTTTTTGATTTATTTAAAGACATGTGATCAACTATGATTTTCCGAAAAATATCGAAGAATATGTGCACCGTGTTGGACGAACGGGACGCGCAGGACGTTCCGGAAAGGCAATTAGTTACTTTACGCGTGGCGATTGGGGCAACGCGGCTGAACTGATACCAATTCTGGAGGAAGCGGGCCAGCCCGTTCCTCCGGAACTGTTTTCGATGGCCGATCGCTTTAAGGCTATGAAGGAGCGGAAGGAACGTGACAAGTCGTTTGGACGCAGACACAGTGGTGGTGGTGGCGGCGGTGGTGGCGGCTTTCGAGGTCGCCAGAACTACTAGGCCGACCGTGCTATAAGAATTTTCTCATTGAAGTTTCCCATTTATGAAACATTCGAAATTGTTCATTTCACACGTCGAAAAATTACTTCCTTCAGAGAAGTGGAATGGAGAATGATGACGGACAAGTTTCACTTTTCACCGCGAGCGCAGTTTTTTAAGATACGCATACGATTCGTACGAAAGTTAGTTCGTAAACAGTAACCTGTTGTTTCATGTGAAAATTCTTTAGTAACGTTCTCAGTTTTTCTTTGTATAAAATACATTTTTTTAAGAAAAAATTATTATACTTATACATATATATGTGAAAACAATGAACAATTGAATTTTTGTGTACGGAGAGAATTTCGAGAAAATCGGCAAAATTGAAAACAATGTAAAGATACGTTTCTGAATTATGAAATGTGTTGGAGTAAATGTTGTGTGAAAATTCCTGCTACATGTGAGAAGGTAATTTTGCAACCAGTGTGTAATATTTGCTTTATATTCTATGCAAATGTTTACTAATAAGGGCTCTCTTGAACGGATTTTTGAATATGTTATAAAACTGTTATGTATTAAAAATGATACGATAGCTTTTAAGCCATTTAAAAGGTGTTTAGTTTTTTTTTTAAAAAAAAGAAAAGTCATTAAGATCTAATCATAAAAAAGTAAAATTAATGTTTTTTTGAAAAAGATTAAGTTTTTTATACTCAGTTTGTTATTAATGTTTTAGTTTTTTAAACAATTCTTACTAAAAAATAGGTTTAGATTTTACATAATTTAACACGAAAAGTGTTAACGTAAAAGCTTACTTATAACAATTGATTAAAATGCTTCGTGTGAAAACAAATCTATAAATTTTGGTTTGATATATTATTCCTAATGATTAGGAGTAACGGTTTGGCATTTAATACAACTTAAATTATGAAGAAGTGTAAGTATAATTTGTTAAAAAAATGTGTGTTAAAATGTTTATAAAAGTTTTTATTTTGTGTCAAATGGTGTTTCAATTGTTGATCTACATGTTATTGCTTTCAAAATGTTAAAAAATGTGTAATTCCAAGTTTTTATAAAATGTTGAAAATGGTTTTTTGGTATATTTATAAAGGCTTTTTCTCATATTTTAATAGATGTCAAAAACATGTCTTTGGTACACAAACTTTAATGTTAAGAACATGTTATTTTTAATATGTTTTGAAGCGTGTTTCAATACCTTTTTTAGACGTTATTTTCGTGTTATATTATTATTTTTTTAAATCTTTTGTAACATTTAATTATTTTGTTTTCGTTATTGATTTTTAGGAATATATTTAAATAAAAAATGATAAAATACAAAATATGGTTGTATTCTTTTGTACATTGAGAGAAAAAAATTGCAAAACGGAGCAAATAAACTCAGTATGCTGTTAAAGGAAAATATTTCGAAAAAGGTAAAAACGAATTTACTAGTAACTAAAATGATTTTTTTAAACTAGCAAAATTTTTGTATATCCAAATTATATCAAAACACTTTAAGATAGCATAATTTTTATCTGTTTTATCTACTGCTTCCTTGGAAGCATTTTAAAGTAAATAAAATTATAAACTAATTACTCTAATTACTATGGTACTATGATACAAAAATAATGATAAATTTTTTATAAAAATGTAGAGTAAGTAGAACATTAGAGTAATTTTTTTAAATTTTTTGCAAAATAATAAAAAAATAATGACGTAATAAAAAAAATAACTAAAATTTTATGACGCAACATTACAAAAATATTAAAAAAAATATAAACGTATATTGGCATAATGTAAAGAGTGGCAATAGAAACATGAAACAATGTTAAAAATGTATTGAATAAATGTTACAAAGACACATTAATCTAACGTGGTAATAACATTACAAACATCTAAAATGGTTAAATATTTTAAAACTGTTACAAACACGTATTGTATAACAAAACGACATGAAACCTGTTGTAAATTAATGGTAAAAATTAAAAAATATATAAAGTATTAGAATTAACATGTTTTAAAATGTGTTTTAGAGTTATGGTATTTTAAAAGTGTAGTGTTTAAGTATTGGCATTAAAATTATAAAGTATATGAAATTTTAAAGTTTTCCTTGAAATTGGTACTGATTACAACAGTTTCCACTTGAGTGAGTTTTAAAAAATTGTGTGCTGAAACGTAAAAATTTGAACTTCGTCTCTTTTTGCTTAAATTTGATACTAATTTCGTTAAATTCTATTTGACTTTAAATCAAGAGGTAGAGGGTTGAAAAGTTAAA
>AGDA01010045.1:0-13107 GCA_000281935.1 Mengenilla moldrzyki | reverse complement strand
TCGAAATCGGGAACTGAACCGAAAACCAGAAATGAACCGATATTTTTCGAACCGGATCGTAACCGAAACGAAAAAAAATTCAAACGTTTTAGAGCCCTGGTTTTTTTTGACACAATATTCAAGGGCCTTGAGTCAAGGCAAACAGGTGGCGAACAGCCGATCGTTCCATTGAAGCAGCTTCGAATAACCGAATAAGAGGTAGCGACGCATCCCATTCCCGATCTTAAGTGTAAAGCGACTCTTGCTAATGAGCTGATTTGAGTCCTGGTGTGCGGTAAAAATAACAGGGACTTTAGCGTATCAGACGTCCTCTCAGAGTAAACGCCTTACATCGTTACTACCGAGTCACTGACAATGCTCACTGTACATTTACCCGATGACTATTTGATTCATATTAGTCAAAATAAAATGGTGGCGGAATCAACCAATCAAAGCTTCATGTAAAAGAAACTTTCGAGAAAACAATGACGTAATTCCTGGAAAGGAAACAATGCTTTTTGACGTTCAGTACAGGAAAGCTATAAATAAAAAAAAAACACCGAAGCTAAAGGGGAAGAATCGGACCCTAAGCAATGGAATGTAATATAAAAACTAATAACGCCTTACATTTAAAATCGTATCTTCGTCGAATACAATGACTTTAATGTACTCGAACTCCTGTAATCTTGTCACGATCTCATTCATTGGTTTACTGAGCGATTTCTTAGCCATTGCACATATTCCAACAATAACACGTTTCTTATAATCATCATCTACATCGTCCACATCATCTGTAGTTTTCGCCATGTCGTTGGTAGCAACAGCAGTATCCGATACTTCTAAATCGAGCTTTATCGAACAAATTATAATAATATAAAATTATTCTTGTGTTTAAAATTTCAAACATAACAAATATCTTTTTTGTTTTGTGATTTCACCGTTTACGACTACTTAATTATTTTACCTATAGGTGCGTTTGAAATTTCCAATTTGATTGGAATTGTATACGAAATTTTTTCTATTCTAATCTATTAAAATAATATCAATTTGGATAATTTTAAAATTTGTGCATTTCTTCAACTCAAATTAGAATTTTCGACACACCAAATATAGTAAAAGTGACATCAGAACCAATATTTACTATTTTATTGGTTATTAAGATAGTAAAGTCTTCGAACGCACCCTTTGTATTTTTCTTTGGAAGTTACACATGTTGATTCACTGCTTAAATTAGTTGCGTTCACTACCTACAACTTTGTTGCAAAATTGCAAAAACTAGCCGTAAATGCGTTCACTGCAATTTTTTTTGTTTTCAATAAGCGTTCACTTGCGAACAAAAACAGACATATTTTGTCGTTTTCTAACACCGTGTTAAAATTCAACAGAACAAAATTCTGTAGTAAACGCACCTATTATCGATTCGTTTACAAAATAATAGGATAAAGACGAATCTATACCAATATTCAAATCTCTACGTTCCGAACATGTTTCTCTAGGCGTTTTTAAAAATAGTGTTCTGCTCAGAACAGGGTTGTAAAATATTGAGCCATTATTGTCGTTTAACTCAATCAAAAAAATTTCTTTTTGTTTTTCGAACGCTTTATTATCTTTTTCTAACCACCAAACCAAAATTTAAATTTTTAAAAAATTAACGGTTTTCGAGCCGTTATTGTGTTATTGCCATAAGTATCTTTGCAAACTTACTCGGTCTTGTATAAAACATAGAATTTGAGTAATTCTGAGTAGCTATGATAAAGTGACCACATTTTCATTGAGAAAAAGCGGAACGAAAATGATGAAATTTCAATTCAGTTATATATTTTTTATTGTGTAGCTTCATAAGCGCATAATTCCTTTTTACAGAAATTTTTTACGCAATTTTTTACACGAATTTGATTTAAACCAAGTTAAAAAGGAGAAATTCTCTTTTCACACGATTTATTTTATTTTAACACGATTTTTAATATTCTAAAAATAATTATTTATATTAAGCCAAGCCGTAACGACAATAATTGAACACCAACGAGTCAATCTAAATCGGTATATTACCTAATTAATTTACTATGCGTGCGTTTTATGTTTTTTTTTCAATTTCTTTGTATTTTGTTGGATATCAACTCAACTCCAGTTAGAACTTAATTTTTGTAAATATTTTTTATTTTGTAAGGTTGGTAGAAGAAACAATGTGTGTTTGTTCTGTATAAATGACCACGTTTTTTTTGACGCGCTAAAAGTTTGAATATATTTGTGGAATTGGTCGAAAATCCAAACTCTGCGAACATATTTATCATAATATTTAATAAATAGGTAATATATTTTTATAGCACATTCAAAATAAAAAATGCTGATATTCTCTACATTGTGCGCCAAAGCATGTTTATAAAAACTTTTTTTTTTTAAATGTTAGAATGAAGTTGTGGACATGTTATTCCATATAGTATTATAATGCTACAAAACACTTTTATAAAATTTTTTGTAACATTCTTGTAAATGTTTATTTTTTTTAGTTTTTACTCCCAACCCTTAATGATTATTACCCTCAAACCTTTAAATTCCATCCTCTTGTCTAAAGTCAAGCGCTATTTATTAAAATCAGTGCAGATTTTAGAAAAAAAGATTTTTTGACTAATTTTACTTTTCACCTCTTGATTTGAAGCCAAATAGAACTCAACGGAATTAGTAGTAAATTTAAGCAAAAAGAGAAGAATTTCAAATTTTTACGTTTTAACTTACAATCTTTTAAAACTTGTCAACTGGTCTAAAATCAAATGTGGAAACTGTAATCAATTGTAATCAATACTAATTTCAGGCGGAATTTCAAAATTTCACACACTTTATATTGTTAGCCCTACTTCTTGAATTGTAGTGTCTGATAAACAATCAGGAACTTATAAACATATAAGTTTTTATCAATAACACCAATGAATATTTTAATGAGACAATCGAGATCTCGTCTCGTTTTGCCCCGAAATCCAGACGAGATATTTTCTCAGTCTCGCTTTAAACAACGAGATATCGTCTCGTGTTTCGATTTCGAAATAAAACTAGACGAGAGTCACATTACGGCAAGACTATCAATTTCCTATCTATATACCAAATCATGCTTAAAAAAATGTTTACCAAATGTTTTAAAAAGTTACATTGAATTTTTTTGATAATTTTAATGACAATATATATTTATTAGCTAAATCTAGATTTAAAATACTTAATTCTTTGTTTTTATTTTAAATTTTTAAATGTCTATTTTATTGTTTTAGAACAAATGTTACAAATTTTTAAAACAATAATATACAAAGATGATAGAAAAAAATACATCAACATGTTGCAAAACAAATTTTAAAAAGTTTCAAAACAGTGTTTTAAATAACATGTTTTTAACATTATTGTAACATATATAGTCTTGCTAAGCATTGCTACAAAACGTTTGTAACATTAACATGTTTATAAATGCGTTATGGCACATAAGGTAAAAGGCGGGACATTTTTAAAAATCGTCGGGACACGGGACAAGGGACAATCGACAAAAAAGCGGGACTGTCCCGGTAAAACCGGGACGTGTGGTCACCTCAAGTTGTGACGTAAGTGTACTCTTCAAAACACTATTTTTAAAAACGCCTTCTGTCGACACGTGTAATTTTCTCAAAATGGCTAATAGGCTTAAAAGATTGTTATGAATTATGACGTCAGTGCATTGTATGACGTAACACGAATAGAAAAAATCTTTTTTAGACGTTTTTCGACTAATCCTTAACTAATATAATGCGATTGTAATGAACCTGATCTTTTAATTCTTTACAGCTTTTAACCGGCTCGGCAACAACTTGCTTTACATTTAAATAACCATCCTCCAGTTCTGAAGCCGACATTGTTGCCAAACGTCACTTATCATCAGCACTTTGAACTTAATAAAACCAGCAGAAAACGTATTCAAAACAAATTTGCCTTTGGAAATATTGTAACATGCATTATAACCCTTCGTTTCGTTCGTGTTTGAGTAGGGGTAATTGCACTTTTCTCTTCAAAACAGAAAGAACGAGGCAAAGGTCACATCGTTCATCAACATGGTGTATTCAGCTTTTAATTGTTGGCCATCTTGCTCAAGCTTCATAATACAACGTTGCCAATTACTATAAACCGTTAATAGCAAATGGCTTCGATATTTTCCGATTAAAATTACATTTTTAGTTATAACTACGTTCCAAACTTTTAAGTATATGCGATAGTATTAAAATGGATATAAAAGTTCTAACTTTGAACTGCTGGTGAGTAGCTTCAATAACGATTTAACAAAAGACAACTACTCAAATTTTTCTCAAATATAAGCATACGACAAATAGAAGTTTTGATCGATGTTGTCAGTACGCGATTTTTAATATTTTCAATTTATTGTTTACGTCGTATTCAAAAAGTCTGTCCCGATCAGAATAATTTTACGTCATAGCTACTTAGAATTACTCAACTCCTATGTTTTTGTACAAGACCGAGTAAGTTTGCTAAAATACTTTTCAACTGTCCCGAACAGGACGGACTTTTTGAACATGACTATACATATATTGCAGCCAAAATTTTGAATTGAAAATTGTAATCAAACATTTCACTACTGAATTTTAGATTTTAATAGGTTTTTAATTAATTTGGGATTTAAAATTAGCTATATATTTGTAGAGTTCATAAGATCGCTACATTTTTTTCTGTTTTGAATTAGGTGTATCAACTAATTATACATCAAAATTCTACAATCGTAATCAATCTGATATTCAATAGACCTTTTTTAACGAGCAACCTGGTTACATTTTTGGTTAATACGAATTACAATTCAGGTTACAACCAATATTCGCCAAAATATGGTTATGACTAAGTTTAATTTTACTTTTTAAATATTTAAATTTAAGCAACACAGAGCAAGAATATCTGTCTTGTGTTCATTTTAAAAAAAAATGCATGAAATTGTGATTCTAATTTTATTTTAAGTTACTTTTCTGCAGTTAAAATAGAACAAAGAATAACGTACGAGTTCAGTGAGTCACTCACGTTAAATATTTTTAAAAAGCCGTTATAAACGTTTTTAGCTTTTCATAACACAGATAGAAAAAATAGTTACGAAAGGTTGCAACCAAGTTCGCCAAAATAAAAAAAGTCACAACCAAAGTTAACCAAGTTGCTCGCCAAAAAAGGTCTTATGTGCAGTTAACGGATCTTAAATCCGTCATGATTAATAATTAATTGCAAGGTGAATAATGGATTTCTTAAACTATAACAAATAATTTTTTTGTCTAATGTTTGTGCCAACATACAATATCGGTTCCGTGATACTTGATCGATTCTGTTTTCTTTTTTTGCTAATGTTGTATTTAAACTACTTTTATTAAGATAGAGATAGTTTCACAAACTATAAACCTCGTTTAAAATTAAATTCTTATTTTATTAAGCTAAATATCACCAAAAAATAATATTAAAAAGGGCTTAACGATATAGTAAAGCTTCAATCTGACAAAAATGACATTTTGAAAATTTTATGAACCAATGTTAGAACAATATTGGGGCGACGTTTGAAAACATTTTGAGCATTAAGCTAATATATAGACTAAGTCTATGGTGTCCAAAAAGCAGTTTGTGAGCCGTATGTAGATCACAGAAAAATTATTTGTGACTCGATAAGTGTACCTGAGTTCCCTTTTCATATTTTTGCAATAATATTTTAAAAAATCGTTTCGTATGTAATTTGAAAGATCTTTGAAGTTACTGGCGACAAATATGAAAGACTAAATTCAACGTTGTAGTGAATTTCTGAAATATCAAAATAAGTGAAGTAAATAATTATAATTTTTGTAAAATAAATGTTTTAGTGCCTTTTTTGTATAACTTTTAAATACGAATTTGATTGCGGCTTGCGAAACATTTCAAATTTTAAAAAATGATTCGAACTATCAAGAAGTCTGACCACCCATGGACTATGTCATAGAATACTTTTTAAAAAAGATTGTGAAATATTGAAATATTTTTAAACATATCTGTAATTTTACAGGGGGATCCCTTTTATATCACACAAGAAGAATGAGCGAATTGAAGCTGTGATTAACGCCGTTTTACAAATGGCCGACTTGAATTTCGTCTGCCTTCAAGAGCTCTGGTCGTTGAAAGATTTTGAACTTATGCGTGAAAAATGGCGGTCAATTTTACCCTATGCGCATTACTTCCATAGTGGCGTTCTAGGATCTGGTATTTGTGTGTTTTCCACGTATCCGATCCTCGATGTCTTCTTCTACCAGTGGCCTTTAAACGGATACATTCACAAGATTCAACATGCCGATTGGTTTGGCGGCAAGGGAGTTGGTTTCTGTCGTTTTAACGTTAACGGCTTAAATATCAACGTTTATATTGCTCATGTAATTGCCTTAATCATTTTTACATTGGGAAATATCAGAATAGCTTAACCGTTTGCGTACAACAGGTTACTTTCGCACTCCTCTGTTTTTGTGTTGAGAAAAGCCAAGGCATTTTATTGAAATGAAAAAATCGCCAACAGACCTACTATGTCGATACGCAATAATAGGAGTGGAATCCTGTTTCTTGGCGTTTTTCAACACGTAATCGTAGGAGCGCGATTCCGCTCTGGTATTTGTCAATTGTGATTTCCTAAAACACGCTGGTACTCAAACGGTTAAATGATGTACTTCTGTTCTTTCCTAAATAGATGTTCATTAAAGTTATTTACAAAATACATTAAAATTACAAAATTATGCAAAAATATATATTTTTTGTAAAAAAAAAAGAAGTTATGGTAATAATACAAAACTTTGTAATCCTCCAGATCACAATTTTTAAAAAGGTGCCAACACAGATTACCCAAAACGGCAAAGTAATTTTTTTTTATAACTTCCCTTCATTTTTATGTTGGCACAAGTTTTAAAAAAATTGGCGGTATTTTTTGGTAAAACTTTCCACAATGTTCCTAAAAAATACTCATTTGTTTTATATCACAATTCTTCGATGGCATTTGCAAAATAAATACATTTAATAAAGTTTTTTTTATCAACTATTTTTTTAACTTTCTTTAAAGTTTGTTCAAAAAGAAAAGTGAATATTTATAAAAAAAATTTGACCGCAACGTCGCTCATTCATAAAAAAATACAGTAGCGCCATCAAGTTTTAAAGGGAAAGATAAGTGAACGCTTTGCCGATATGAGTAATCTGTGGTGCCAAAGCGTGTTTTTTGACTTCAAAAATGTTTATCTTCAAAACCAGAGGTCAAAAACTCTTTGATTCGGGGGAGTCAAAATTATTATTTACGAAATTTTAAAGTTTTTAAAGAGTCAATTTTTTTGTTGGCATATAGTTGTCAAATAATATTTTTGATAATATTAAGATAAAATACTTTTACAATCATACATGCGTAGGGGTTTTCACAAAATTAAGTAATATATATGACATTATAAAATAATTATTTATTGTTTAAGTAAAATATTGTTGAGATGTTCGAAATTATTGACTTTTTTTTTTTAATTTTTATTTTTATGTTAAGGAAGAAAAGAATAATTAAGGCTGATTTCATATTTTCCCATGAAATCGTTTTTAATAGCGTTTAAAATTTTTTACAAAGTAATAAATTTGTAACGATAAATATGTTAGATTTCCTTTCTTAAAGTAAAATCTCAAACTTTAAACTTTATTTTTTTTCTGTTTTTTTTCTTTCTTTCCTCCTATACGTCTTTTTATGTATATAAATATACTCAACCAAAAACTAGATTATTATGATTATTATGGTTTAACGTGTCGTAAAGCAACTTTAAAGAAAGTAAATTAGAAACGAAAACTTATTTGTAAACTATAAGAATATTAAAGTTTGGTAATACTTGGCTCATAACTTGTTTTAAGTATCAAATATGACTTAAAATTTTCATTTGTTGGCTGGATTAATCATGAAGTTTTTCAATATTTTGATATCACCAAATGACGTAAGTTCGTGCAGTTATGTTTGGCGCCTTGCTCTACCTAAACTATTCAAAGCTACTTATAAAAGAGTTGGCGTATCTGTGCTATTTTCAATCGTTCTACATCAACAAATTTTTTCTAATTGTTGTATTTTTAACTTTTTTAGTTACACGCTGAGTATGATGGTGTTGATGATCAATATGTCTGTCACCGAATTCATCAAGCTTACGAAACAGCAAAATTTGTCAAGCTGACGTTAAACGATTGCCATTTTGCAATTTTAGCCGGCGACTTTAACATCGAACAGAACAGTTTAGCGTATCGCTTAATTATGCAACTACTTAAGTTTAGGGACTCAGGCGTAGAATTTCATGATGAACCAATGAGCTTAGACATGAATACTGAGGTTTCTAAATTAAGCGGCTTAAAAGCTACGTATAATTTGAAGGATAATAGTTTTGCTACATTGAACACTGTAGCTAAGCGAATCGATTATGTTCTTTACGGAAGCAAAGCTAATTCAACAATTGATGTTGAAGTTCTGAAACATGATTGTCCATTTCCACCTCGAGTGCCTGGCAAAAATTTCAGTTATTCGGATCATGAAGCAGTTTTGGTCCATTTTCGTTTGCATATGAATCACGATTCGATATCAGAAACGGTACTTAGTTCGGTTAAAAGAAATAGGCTAATATTCTTAACCATTTGCGTACCAACATATTTTGAAAAAAATACGATCGACAAATTCCAGGAAACGCGTGTGCTACTATGTTACGTATCGACATAGCATGTGCGCTGAGAATTTTTTTATTTCAATAAAATGCCTTGGCTTTTTTCGACATAAAAACGGGAGAGCACGAAAATGGCTCGTGGTACACATACGGTTGATCTGTTGAAACGGGAATGGTTTATTCTAAGTTGAGAAAAAAGTGTTGCTAAATTTAACAGGATTTATTAGTTAATTTTTTTCATAATAAATTTCCTCTTTTATATACTTATGAAACATAGTCAACCCCCTATAAGGCAGTACTCTCAGAACGCAGTTTCCATATAACGCGGAGCTGGAATCGCGAAAGTCCCCTACAACACGATTTTCGTTCAAAATCGCCCCTTGAGTTTTTTTCGTGTAATCGGTGAATATTTTTAACTAAATATGTTCACAAACATTCAAGCTCATCTTTAAACCTTTTACGATATCGGTTTCAGTCGTCTCAGAGCTCTTTCACAGAATTTTTCGCTGATAACCGACTCGTGAAATTGACGGATTGTCATAAAAATAGGTATACTACATCTAAAAATAATAAAATATTGTTAAACGAGAGAAAATAAATGAATCTATATATTCTTTACACTGTATAATTACAAGCAAATGTGTAATGATTAAAGTAGAATTTCTGTGAATTCAAAATTTTTAAGCATTAAATCAAAAATCCGTTAAATGACGGGTTCGATAAATCTAGTGTTAAATATCCATCCAACACTTTTGTTGTTTTTTTAAAAGTACTTTATTATGCTTACAGGATAATACTCAAACCGATGCTAATGACAATCAATTAAAAGCAATACTGAATGAAAATCTTTTGATTCTAAACGATGGCCTTACCAAATTGGAAAGTCACAGATTAACGTACTTATTTTCCGGTGCTATTCTCATATTTCTACGGATCGCCTTGGACGTTTATGGCAATTTACCGAATACCTTAGCCTTTATATTAAACTTGTTCCTGATTTTATCCGCCTTATATACAATAGTAATGGCAACAATATGGAATAGAATTGAAAGAAATGCATTATTATCAACGAAATTAGCAATGCTCACCAACATTTAGGTAGCAAATGTGTAACATGTTAACTAAAAATTGACTTACTAAAAATTTTCAATTTAATGTTTAGAGAATTACACGTTTTTAGTTGAGTTGTATTGAATTTCATCATTTTTTAAAAAAATACTAAAGCAAAAGCATAGTTTACAGCAGTTGTGTCCAACCAATATGTCTTCAGACATACGCCTAAGCATTTTCTGTTTCATAAAATCAAAAAACTTTAAATTAAATTAAATAGCTCGATTAAATTTATTATTCTAATTGTTTTGTAAATTTTAAATAAATATATCAAATTTACTTATTTCGTTTGATTATTTTCTAATGAAAATTTTGAATACTAATTTATAGAAATTGTTAAGTTTCATAAAATAGCTTTTTAAATTATGGTTGCTTTGTCAACTTGAATTATCTCTACAGTAGTTGGAATAAATTAATGAAATCAATAACCACCATGAGTTCTCAATAGTTCTAATATTACTAAAGAGATGTCGACAGTCTATTGAGTATAAAGGGCACTGCTTATAATTCGCATTTGCTTTTTATATTAAAGTTCCCTTGATTCGTAATGCATTTTGTTCGAAGACGGGTTAGGTGTAAAGAAAAGATGTTTTCGAATACAACTTTTTAACACCTATTTTCTAGTCTCAATATCTACTATTCGCATACACCTAACTCTTTTTATACGATAGATATATTTCCGAAAAGTTCGTGTATAAAAATATGCTGATAACAATTTATATTTAAAAATAAATAAATAAATAAAATAAATAATAAACCATGCTTATTAGGTGGGGTTAGCACCTTAGCACTACAGCCATTTGGTTTATTGTACTTCTAGCATGTCGGTGGTTCAATGAAGCTATTACATATATTTAACGAGTACAAGTAAAAGCCCAATTGTGCTTCTTAGGAATAGCCCGTCCGGGACATCCCTATTCCAGAGAATCTTTCCAAGATTAAGAACAGTTGCTCAGACAATCTCTGAGCATTGCTTTCACAATCACACCCCCAAAGATCTGAGCATGAGTCTCCTCAGTACTGAGTCTCATCAGTTGCATATATTGGGAGCAGCAGTTGAGAAACAGCTGTTATTCTCCAAGATATACTTATAGAAGGTTCTCTTATCATAAGAAAGAATAGGCCTGGATACTGGGACTCGAACATTCTTCCTCTCTTAACCATCTTCAGCCTCGTCTACTTGTGTTACCGCTGCTTTCAGGGTCGAATTTTTCCTTTTTTAAAAGCGTCGGCTATTTTCTTATTTACAACTTTCCAGCGCTGAACGCTGAAAAACATTGTGTTCTTTCCAGAAAAGTTTCCTAAAAAGGTTCTTTTTACAGAGGTTTGATTGGTTAATCTCCTTCCATTTTATTGACCCGGCGATGACGATGTAAGGCTCTTACTCTAGGACGTCGCTCGGTATTTTAGAGGCTCCGTTGGCCTCATCACTCACTCCGGATAGATATCAGCTAATCGGCATGGGTCGCTTTACACCTTAGGCTGGGAGTAAGGAAAGGGGTTGGTCCGCGGCCTCTTATTTGTTTATTCAAGTCTGTCTCAGTGGAACGTTTGACTATCCGCTACCCGCTGACGCGCTCAGTAGTCCCCACAGCCCTGAGAAATTTGTAATTAAATTTTGGACTAGTAAAAAATTTAGAATTAAGTAAAAATATACTTAAAATTATAATTTATATGCGTATATTTCAAAAAATAATATATATTTTTTAAATTTTTTAACTGTGTTCTACTTGTTCAAATTTTAGGTAGATTTTTTCTTAAAGCAAATAGAAATTTTTATCTGTGTAGAACTATGAACAATATTAAAAAAATCTTGTTAGAATCTACTTAATTTATTTCGTGCTTACACATTTTAATTCATCAGGCGTATTAAAAAAATAGAATATGGGATTAGAGTAAAATTCCTAAAATATTTAAATTCTTGTTATAACAAAATAATTCGTGTTAATTCAAATTTGTGTAAAAATAATAAAAATAAAAATAATAACATGTTTTCAGTTGCTTTATTTGAAATTTGAATAATCAAATGTTAAAGCCATAATCAAGTAGTTCGATATTAGGTCTTACTCGGTTACTATTATAGCAATTGCTTCTTGATTCAAATAGTGTACCAAATGAAATTACATTTATTATACTAATTATAACGCCCGTAATGATGAATATTATAGTTTTACCATCGTTAAATGTTGAATCTATAGCATGGTAGTAGCAATTCTGTAAGAAATTATATAATGAGTTAAGTATTTAAATGTGGCGATTATTGTGATTTATAAAAGCAACATTGTATAGGAAAGTTATTTTAAAAATATCATAATTGTTTAAACATTTATTTAATACGAACAGAATTGGTGTAGACGGAATTCTATTAGATGATTTTCATTTAAATTACCCTTAAATCAGTGTTAATTAAACTTTAACTGCATTCTCATATAAAACTTTGAACTTTTTACGACCGGTGTTATAAATTTTATTTTTTAATAAAAATCAAGTTATTTATTTGTTTATTTCATATGCTAAAACATAATAACAATTATATAAACAAAATACAAATAATTGATAATTATATTCATTTAAAACTTTAAATTTTTGACTGATAAAAAGCGTTTCGCAGTCATTGAAAATCGAAATTAAAATTTTTAAATTTGAAGTAAACGTTTACGCTTATAAATGACTAACAAAAGTTATAAATTCTATGAAAAACTTATAAAATTTATAATCCTTATTTCATAAAATTTGTGATGCTCATTAGACATTATCTGAAAATTTTATGAAATTTTTCTTAAATTTAATGTAAATTTTCATAAAATTTAAAGAAAATTCTTTTATGAAAACAATTTATAAAATTGTTTTTTTTTTTTTTTCAATGTACGGTCGCGTTTAACGGTTGCATCTTTTTCTTGTTTTCGTGTACGCCATGTTTACGTATATACTGGTTGTTCAACGAAAAAATGTACTCAAAAAAAATTCTTTTTAAGGACAGATATTAAGGACATAAGTTTATTAAGTTTTCCAAGAACAAAATTGAATAGACAACCTTTTATGTAGGAAAATAATAGACTACCTTAGGTAAAAGTTGTTTACGTTTGTCAATCTAACATGGGAAATTCCCTAAGTGTCAGTCACCATTTTTTTTTATTCATTTAAACACGTCTTTGGAAGAAAAAAACTGTATATTATCTGTGACATGATTTTATTGAGGTTGAGTTATAGGAGTTAAATGAAGACACTACCAAAACTTATCTCTTATATCTCAAATGACGGATTTTTTTGAAAAATGCCCTTCATAAAAGCTATACAGTTTTTGACACGAAATTTAAAAAAAAACTATTTTCTCCAGCTTTTAAAAAGTTTTTGC
>AGDA01009811.1:0-10212 GCA_000281935.1 Mengenilla moldrzyki | reverse complement strand
TCTTCACTTTAGAACGAAATGAGAAATTAAATATGGAAAAACGAAATTTTTGACTGCTGCGCCACACAGTGACAGAAAAAATTATTGTATTTATTAAACATAATTTGTGCAAACCAAATTTAATAAATCAAAGAGCTTTGATTGGTTAATTTGGTTTAAAACATGTAAAAAATGTTTTAAAAAATGCAGGTTTTTAAAAATTTGGTACCAAAACCAAAATTAAAATAAAAAATTTTGTTTACAGCAGATATATGCCGAAAAAAAAAAAAAACAAAATCAAAATTTTAACATGGATAACAATTCATAATGTGTTCATAGTTGCCTGCGAACTATATTTTGCAAAATAAGTCACTCCTAAGCAGTAAAATTTCGGCCACACCTGCTTTATAGTGTTTATAGATAAGTGATATTTATTTTTTATTTATTTTGTTTTAAAAATTGAAATCAAGTAATTTGATTATTAGATTTCAATCAATAATTTTGAACTGAAATAGTGAAATTTGCGCCGAATATTTGGTATCTTGACAAAAAAGTAACTTTTTTGGCAAAAAATTCACTGATTTCACTAGTAAACAAATTTTACCTTTAGTCAAAGGTATTAGATATGGCATATATATTCTAAAATCTTATATCAAGTGTATAGCAAAATAAAAATTGTTGAAATTCTAAAACACAATTTTGAAGAAGGGGGTAAAACGTTTTTTTTTTTCAGTTCAAAATTTTTTTAACTGCAAAATGAAAGCACATAGGAAGCTAAAAAAAAATCGAAAATATTTAACAACATATGTCTACATTCGTAAAAAATTTCACATTAATATCTTTAACAGTTTGCGAATGAGAGTGACACAAATCTGGAAAAACATAAAAAAACGCGTTTTTTATAGATTTAAAAAATTTAAAAATATTTTTCATCGAAACTAAGTGAGCTTTTCTTGATATTGGTGAAAACAATTTTTAATTTCAAAAAGTTGTTGATGAGATATAATTTGTTGAAAAGTGATGTGTAAAAAAGAGGTAAGTAAAGCACTGTTGTCACATGAATCAAATAATAAAAAAATTTAGAATGATGTTTATTTTTAATTTTCAGTAAAAACTTAAAATATTTTGCTTCCCTTATTTATAAATATTTAAAAAGTGAATAAATACCCTCAAGGGGGAAAACGAGGGTTGAGGAGAGCATTTTTTGAAAGTTTCGAAACCTCAATTTTTTTTAGAAAAAAAAAAATCAGTTACATGAGTGGTGAACACATTTTTCAATGAAGTAATGCAAACTTCATGCATATGAAGAATTTCAAGAAGTTATTTAATTTTGCTATACACTTGATATGAGCTTTAAGAATATATATGCCATATCTAATATCTTTGACTAAAGGTGAAATTTGTTTATTTGTGTTTTTTTATGATTGTATAATCATCAAAAGAATTGGAAAATATATATTCTATAAATGAGCAATTGCTAGGCCACCGACGATCAAATTATTGCATTATTCCTTACATTAAGATCCTATTTTGACGATTTCAATAGTCAAAAAGAAAAGTTTTAAAAAATGAATATTTGATTACTTTGAATAAATATATGGGATCATTATATTTATGTTTCAAGTAAATATTTTAACATATTGATGAAAATAATGTACTATTTTTTAAATTTTATAAATTTAATGAAAATTTTATTTTTTAGTTAATAAGCTTTTTTATTAATACTACAATAAATTTTTTAATTTTATAAAAAATTATCTTGAAACTTATAATAATTTTTATTAAAAACCGACATTCAGCAAAATTGTTTATAAATGCAGTAAACTAATAATGAATTTTTATGAGATTCAACTAAAAATTTATTAACTAAAAACTTAGAATATTTCCTTCAATGTATTTATTTTAATTTTTTAAACTTTTTTTTCACTATAATTGTTCAGGATCTAAATAATAAATTTGTTTTTATATTATTTTTTTGCAATTACATTGAGAAAGAAAACATAGGTGGAATTAACTGTTTTCATTGGCTAATTTTTTTCTCAACTGATAAAAATAGTAAATACAACTATTTCAAAATAATTACTTATCAACTAAAAATTATGCAGAATTTACATTATGTTTAGTAAATAAAAGAACTTAAGTTATTTTTTATTGGAAGTCTTTTAGAGAGAATTAACGAAACTTTTTTATATATTGTAATATTTACTATTTTCAGACGGTTAAGTATATTTTTTTGAAATTTTTTTAAAAAAATTTTCTTTAACTCCTCTATATAAATAGTTTAGCAACTATTAAAAATGGTTGTTACAACATGTTATTTTTTCAGAGTAACAATACACTTACAAAAATAGGTACTTAAAGTTAGTTGAAATTCTGACACTATATGTAACTAGTGGAAAAACGTTTTAAAGCTGTAAGAAATTTTTACTTAAATGTATTAGAAAAGATTTCTTCATTTTTCTAATAAGTGTGTTGAGAATCATCCTTATTTTACACAGAAAAAAAAACTTAAACATGGTATAACTTCTATAAAAATGTAGTATTAAAACGTAAAAATTTACTTCTTCTAAAGCTATTTTAACGTTTCTAACAATTTTAAGGGGTTTTTCAACTAGTTTTATTAACTGTAGTAACTTCTACTAATTTTAAGTTACTATTTTGGGATTGTATTAATGACTTTTAAAATGGCTGGTGATAAATATAACTGATAAGTATGATTTAATAAAACTATGCTGTAATTTTTATTACACTTGAATATTTTTTACATACTATTATAAATTTTAGAACTTTAACATAATCTATTTTTGAAGCTTTTTGAAACAAATTTCACTAAGTTATTTTAAAAATTTCACATAGAATTCTAATTTTTATTCACAAAAAATGTCATTTTTTTAATATTCATTTTTCGAAAAAACTCTAAGTGAATGATAAAAAAATTTATCAAATCTTTTAAAATTCAGAGATATTTAGTTTTGTACATGCATATCAACTATATAAATAAAGAACTTTTAAATCAAATTTGAAAAATAATTATGGTAATTTACTTAAAAAAATGTTTGCAGAATCCTTTTTTTTTATGTTGTAATTAAATAATAGTTTTTAATAGTATGTAAATTTTAGCTAATTAAATTTATAAGTAATAACTTTTAAAATTTAACTTTTATATAAATTAATAACGTAATATAATTTACGTATTTTATATAAATAAATTATTGTAGAATATCATTTAACCAAATTTCTTGTTCTTTAATTATTACGATAATCTTTAAATGTTTACTTTGGCTACATGCTGTTTTCAAAAAAAAAACTTATTGCACAAAAAGTTGCTAAATTTAGAAATAAGTATTCTAATTTTAATTAACGTTTCTTCCTTAAAAAAAATAGTGGATCTAGTATTAAGCCCACTAAATTTTGTAAATAATAAAAGTAAAAAATTGAAAGCAATTAGTAAAAAGATTATTTAATTATTTACTTAATTGAATTTTCCTTACGTAATTTGCCTAAACGAAGCTTCAAGGATATACTTATCTTTTAACATATTCAATAAATATTGGAAAAAATTAAAAAAATTGTTCAAACTAACCGCATTTGAAGCACATTTTGTGCCATTTCAGTCCGCCGGCAACACGTTCTTCTGCCGCGTACACTGATTTGCCGCATTTCGGACACTTTGGATTATCCGCAGGTTTAAATGGTGGCATCTTATTAATCTAAGTGTGAAATGATAAATGACAAAAAAAACTTATTAAAATTTTATATCAAACAAAATAATTGAAAAATCGATAATATAAAGTCTATATGAATCACTAAAAATGTCAGGAACAATATGGAACTGTGCCAAAATTTTATTATAGTATCAGTTCCAAATTTGGTTCTACAGCTTTAAAATCTAGTATTTTAATTAATTTTTTTATAAAATTATAAATAATAATCAAGGGTTAAGTGAGAAAAAACACTTACTTAATTGTTCACTTTGTTGGTAATGGGTAAGAAAAAAAAATTGCAAATTTGTCGAACAAGAAGACTTCAAACACTAAATCAAAATACTGGCTTGTGGAAACGAAACGAAAAGTCTGATTCAAGAATTGAGTACATCTATGTAAATTTGAATGTTTTTTGGGACGTTCCTAATTACAAATTGTTCCTGTTTGGGAGAAAAATTCGTTAAGAGTAGAGGTTGGTTTTGAGAGAAATTGATTAGGTTTTTCTCCTCACTTAAAAATTTTGCGTGTATCTTTTCTAATTTTAGACCATTACGTGTCTTGGCTAAAATTTTCGTATTTTTAAATTATGATCGTTTTATCAACACACACTTTAAGACTCTTCGAAGGAAATTAAGCGAAAATTTCCTGAGCTCAAAATTACTAGTTGACATGATCGATCAAGGGCTCGTTCTCCACACTGCGATCACGTAAATCGATTTTTTCGATTTTTTTGACTTTTTCGATTTTTACATTTGTCAATTTTCGCTGTTTTTCACTTTTATTTTAAGAAAAAGTCATACTTTTAGAATTATGATTCACCTGTAGGTGTAATCTTTTGGCATTTTTGCAAGGATGCATATTTTTTACACGTACGCGTACATTTTCATAATTTAATTATTTTTTAATTAATAACCAAGCGCGTTTTTTAATACAGACATAAATAAAACAGTTTGAAACATTTTCACTTTTTAAATTTATTGCTCATTTTAGAAATTGCCAGAAAATAAATAAGTATGAATCAGAAGTTTTATTTCTTAGAAAATCATATTATTTCCCGATCAAAATTTTGCGACTAGCTCCGATATTTTGGCCGGATTGAGTAGCGCCTTTGTTTGAGCCGGCTTGAAGACCAATAACAGTCTGCCCGCTTCGCAATTGCTCCTCAGTAAACTGACGTTTGCATTCATCAGCCGGTTTTGGGCCTAAATTCGGTCCTTTCCAATCAGGGTCTTTGTAAGTCTGTGTAAAAATTTTCAAACTTAATAAAATATCCTATAAAACCTTAATGGCGTAAAAGACAAGGTTTAGAAACTAAAGTTATTAGGAACATGAAAAATATGATTTGTATGAAAATAATAATTCATTACGATCAATACTTTAATAAAATATCCAAGCTATTCAAATACAGATTTTGTAAGATACAGGAAACACATGTAATTTTCTGTATACTTAACTAACATAAATAAATTCCTATAATATGTCTTTAATATTTCTAAAAAAATTTAAAAATTGCATTTACTTTTCATAATTCACACTTTTAGGGGTATATTTTGCAATACTGAAAGCGTAACCCACAATAGTTTAATTAGTTTATATTATGTATCTTATGTAAGCAAAGGATTAACAAATTCTATGCACTTGAAACTTTTGCCACATAAATATTCACATTTCGATCAGAGGAAAGAGGTTTTTATATTCATCTATAAGGAAAAATATTCAATCGCGCCATAAGGAAATAAGTGTCTAATATACAAACTTGACGTCCTAAAGCAAAAAGGGTTGTAATAACTTGAGCGAAATCTTTTTTCTCCCACAAGTCAACGGTTTGAAAAACGTCTACATCAGAAACTCCATACTCTTTAACGGCTTTCTGAAAGCTGTTATAACAGTAAGAATAAAGTCTTAAAATTAAAAGTAAATAACTTGTTTATGTTTTCAAACATTTTAAACTGGCCACCACTAGTGTTAATTTTAGGTATTGCGCCAGGCTTAATTTTGTTCATGACTTGGCAAAGAATAATTCCATCTTTGATTGCTTCTTCAAAAGGTACGTTTTTGGGAATTTTTTGGTTAAGCACTGTCTCGACCCACTCCTGGGCCTCTTTTTCCAGTTGTGGATCACGTTTTGCTGCAATTTTGGCTCGAACTTGACGCTCAAGAGACATTTTTCAATTCTTTTCAATATACCACAATTATGCTGAACTGATTTTTGGCAAATGCGAATTTATACTGTTTTTCAATATTTTGTTAAACGTTGTTTTTATAAACCTAAAAATATGACCTTTTTCGCGTTTTCTTTCTCAAAATATAAAGAAAATTTATTTTGAAATCTTACAAATCATTTTATTTTTAGGCATTAATTTCCAGAGGAAAATGATCGCAATAATTTTTAAGTAATCATATGATTTTAAAAGAATAAACTTGACTTCATTTGCTTTCTATATTATTATTAAACCATTTATACTGAAAAAATACTTTGAAAAAAGTTCAAATGAATCATTTTTAATGACTTGAAACATTTTTTAGCTAGTATGTCATCATTTTTAAAAAAGTATTTATGTTTTAAGTATTTAAATTTTTCTTAAAATTAATATGAACTTTAAGTTAAAATTTAAAACAGTTTTAAAACTTAAATTTTAATAAACGATAATTTTTACCTATACTGAAAATTCACGGCTCAATATGCCTGTTTGCATATTAAAAGTGTATGATAAATTGCTGACAAATTTAAAATATATGTATTATACAGAAACTACACATAGCTACTTTTATATTTTTTCGGTAACAAACTGAGCCTTGGTCTAGATAAGCGAAAAAAATTAATTTAAAAATTTTTTAAAAAAACTATATTTTTAGTTATAAATATTTTGTTACACATAGATGTTTAAAAAATATTAACATTAAAGATAAATATTGTTATGGTTTCTTCTAAAGAATAGAAGTCTATTGTAAGGGTATGGATATTGACGTCAAAATTGAATATTTGATATTAAACATTTCTCAACGTTAGCTTACTTTAAGGCAGTGATTCCCAACGTAGGGCCTACGCCCCACAAGAGGCTGTTTGATAGTTAAAGGGGGCAATTCGAAATTAACTCGACCGATTTTAACCCTTTGTTCCGGAAAATTTGAATGCAATGTTAGCTACCGGTACCAGATTTAACAAAAAAATACTTTTTAAAAAACACTGTAAATAATTATTAATATATTTTCATTGTACGTTACCAAAATATCAACTAAGCGTTTAAAGCCGTCAAGTAATCTTTGTTGGGATATTTCGAGGGATTTACTAGTATGGGAGGGTGGTAAAAATTCTAGAAATATTAAAAGTGGGGCATGGCATAAAAAAGGTTGGAAAACACTGTTCTAAAGCTATTTACTTATTTTTCAAATCATTTTCAACAACTTTTTTCACAATAATTTGGTTTTTACGATGACAACAGATAATTAAAATCGTCAAAAAATGTTTATAATAAATTTCAATCCGATCGTTATTCATATTTATATTTTGATTGCTATTGATCTTATTTTGATTTTATTTGCTGTATTATTTGATATAGTACTTATCGTCATAGAAACATGGTATAAATGAATGCATAAATAAGAGGCTCCCAACCCCGTGCCTGTGAGCACCATGGCACCCGAAGAACGATTCATATGTGCCGGCCACTATTCAACAAAGAAAAATACACTCCCCCATGTGTGTAAATTCTGAATAATAATTCTTAATTTTAAATCTTTTTCGTTTATTATTTATTTACAAATTACGAATATAAGAAAATAAATTATGAGAAGCTAAAAGTTATGGAAGGTGTTTGTCGATTAAAAATAAGTGGTGCCTGCCACCCTACCGATATTTTGAAATGAGTACAAAAGGGTTGGGAACCCCTGGCATAAATGATACTGTAGTGGGACATTGTCTGTACAAAAGTTATATAGAGAAAATCGTTTTTTAACGATAATTATTTTCAGAATTGTTGAAAAAAATTTTAAATATAACTCTAAAATGAAAGTGGTTGTACAGGAAAATATTACATTTCAATTGTTTTAAAATCTCTAAAAAAGGCTTTTAATGAATTACAATCCGAGCATTACTTATATTTCTATTTTAATTGCTGTTGATCTTATTTATGTTATATTTTTTGTGCTATTTGGCATGGTGTTTATTTTCATAAAAATAGCGTATTTTAATGAGATGTCACTGGCAGAAGCGCCTACGGGTAGTTCGCTCCCTTTACATAATAGAAGACTGGCCGTAATCATAAAATCAAGAAACGTTACTGTTTTCATCCGACACTCTCCTAAGTTTTGACGAATACATTTAGTGAGTAACCCCATCTTTTGAATTAGCTGATTTGTTTAGTGAGAAATCAGGGTGGAGAATGACTTCTCAAATACATGGTCCAAGGTGCCAAAAATAATTAAAGAATTGGCGGTACAAACCTAACTGATCGTGGCTGTTGGTGTGCGTGGAGGGTCTCGAACCATTTGTTTTTACTGACTACAGTTCATTAAGGTGCTAAATAGTGTGAAATATTTTTTTATGCTTAGTTTAACAAAATTAAAAAATACAAGCAATTAAAAATGTAAGCGTTTTACAATGTGTAGCACAGAAAACTTTGTTTTCTGTATGCAAGTGCACAAATCAAAAAACCTCCTTTTGCTTAGTACATGAGATTCAAAGAAATCTGTCACAGACTACTCTAAGATTATTTTGAATATAATTTGTTAGTATTTAGCAAACATATAAATATTCCTTTATAAAAATATGAAATATCTATTTAATCCTATTTTTTTTTCTATAGCAATAAAATATATGCATTTCAATAAATTAAATTCCAAAGTTTGAAATTTCTAAGGCGTTTTGAGGTAACAAATAAGTTAACATAAAATAATAAAGTAACATTTGAGGCTTTAAAAACATTGAAGTCAAATTTTAAAAAATGAAAATTTTTGTCTATAAATGCACAGACTTTCAGCTGTTAATTTTACAGAACGTTTAATTTCATGAAATTACATTTTTGTTCAACATATATTTAAAAATTTTAAACTTTTTTATCTTAAAAGTATTAACTCTTATATTTAGTTTCATTAAATTTAGGCTTCAATTCCATTTCAATAGAGTCGTTGGACTAATCACGATCTAAGAGAAATTAAAATCCGTTTATAAATATTTTTAAAATGCAAAATTTATTGTATGCAAATATGTGACCAATGATTATACTTTTTCTTTACGTATATAATAGAAAAAATGAATTTTCATTCTACTAATTTTGATAGTTTTGGCCACTAAGTGGTCATTTATCAATATAATTTAAGTTTTTCTTAAAATAAAACTTTTATTTTTCATTAAAGAAAGATTAAAAAATTTATATTTTTGAAATCCTTGCAACTCTAAAATTTCAACACTGTCATTTAATTTCATATTTTTTTTTAAATTTTGTTTTTTAAGCAAATAAATCATTTTCAATGAAAAATAATAAAAAATTAAAGAACAACTTTTAAAAAATAAAAAAGAAAGAACACCTTTTCCTTTTCCGCTTCCTTAATTTTTATTTAAAAAAGAATAAATTCAAAATTTATAAAATTTAGATGTCTTTTGATATGACCATTTAATTAAACTTTTCAAGAGTACAACAAATTACACAATTATACACAACATTTATTTAGAATAACAAAACTTTGCAAAAAAAACTACTTACTATTTAAATTATAATTTATTTACAAAAATAAAGAATTAGTTTCTAATTTAATATTTTTTATAAATATATAAACATTTTGAATTTGTAAAATAATTAAAATAAAATAAATATCTAAAATAAATGACTAGGAGTTGAACAAGTGGTACTTTTTAAGTGATCGCCGAGTAAGTGATGGTATCCAGTAGTCGAATTAAGAAGACTAGAAAATGGTAATGTATGATGACCATATGTGGAACTCGTCGGTTGCTGTAACTGTTGTTTACCACTTAATAAACCATTACAGCTAGTTGCTGACCACTTTTGACCATTTAATAAATTTATTGAATTATCATCGTTGCTTTTGTCTGGAATGAAACGAAACAGAGTTATGTAGAAACAACAACTAGGCATATTGACATATTTTGTTCGTAATAAAAACATCAGGGAACAGTTTGAGGGACGCTGCTATTTTTAATCTAGAAAATTGCCTGATATCACTCGTTTATTTCAATTAGTGTCACATCTTTAGACTGAGCGAAAATGTACACATATTGGGTCTTGTGTGTCGTATTATTATCGTAAACGACGTATGTGCAAAAATTTCCTTTCCACTGAATTAAAATAATTAAAATTTTTTTTTGAAACAAAAAATAGCCAAATACCACATATGTTAAAAATTACATCTAAAAATTGTACTTTTGAATTTAGCAAGATTTTAAAGTACTGATATTAGTAACAATTTGCGAATTTCGCATTTATTTTAAACTGAAATATTATAGCTGTAAGTATAAGGGCGAAAATAACATTTTATTACATTAGATTAAGTAAAAGTTAAACATAAAACAGCA
>AGDA01009807.1:0-10064 GCA_000281935.1 Mengenilla moldrzyki | reverse complement strand
CCACCTGCCGACGCGCTCAGTAGCCCCCACAGCTCTGAGAAAAAGAAGCCAAAGCTAAAAGGGAAAAAATTAGACAATAAGAGAGAGAGTGAAACAACTGATGAGTTTAAAAATGATTAAGGAAATAATAAACTTTAAGCACCTGCATCCAGGCCTATTCTTTCTTGTGATCATGTTCTTACTTATTATTGACATAAAATTATTTAATATATTTCTTTCATTTTTTTTTGAAATTCAAAATTTTAAATTTGAATTGATTCATACGTCTTTTATTTCAAGTCCCTTCAAATGGCGACAGCACTTTGTTCTAAATGAACAGTCCATATTTTACGTTCGTGGTGTAAATAAAGAAGAATACGTATCGAAATTTTATATTTTTAAAAGCTGTTCTGCGGTACTTATATTGTCAATAATTTCTTAATAGACACTTTTGTGAGATTAGTGTTAGTATGAACTCACAATTGGAAAAATTTCATGACAGATTTCACACTTATGAGTTCACAGTGGTACCATTCTGTGGCTTTTTGGTTCGCAGGCTATAATAACATTAGATAATGTTATAATAAAAATGATAAAAAAGTATTAAACTACTATAAACATTACATTGAAAACGTGTTAGGAAACAAAATTGAGCAAGTTTTAAAAAACTGTTTTGAACCCTGTTAAAATAACATGTTTTTAACATTAATATATAAAACATCTTACAAGACATGCTTCCAAAATTTTTGGATAACATTAATATGCTTATTGCCCTATGGAAAAGAATGAGTTTTACATTTTTGTACTTTTCAAATATTGAAATCTTATTACTATCTTCAAAATTATTAAGGAGAACGTAAAATTACACCTTTTTTCAAGTTTCAAAGTTGCAATTGCAAACTTTTTAATTTCTAAGATAGGAATTAAAATTGTGTTATCATTAATCATTATATAAAAAAATATTTTGCCCCTGTATTATTTTCAGCAGAGTTAATGAATTTGTTGAGAAGAACGTTTAGATCGTTTCTTAAAAAAAAGAACGGTATATGTTAGATTTTTATTTCTTTCTTTTTTCGGTGGATTCAAAACCACCCACAAATTCCCACGCTGAGATTTTCCCACGATCCCACTGTTAATCACTTACCAACATCCTTTAGAAAATTACCAAGCCGTGAACGACGAAAAAACACTTGAGAAATTCCCGAACACATATTCCTCTTCGGTCAGATTGAAATCAAACGCGATAGTGATAACGTTGTTCAAGCGAAATGCGTTTCTTATCAAAAACCGTTTAATTAGGCCTTTTCAAAAATATTTGTCGGTTTTTTTTCAAATGTTGGTTGAACTGGTCGGAAAATTAAAATTTGTACAGGTGTTTCGTGCATTAAAATTCAGTCTTCCCTACGGTTTTAGTGATTTTAGGGGTTGAATCGTCAATAATTCCGACTCCGCTTCAAAATAGTGATCGGACGCGGATCGAAGCTACGTTTTCTACGGCGTTTTCATCTAAGTTTTTTTGTTGTAAAAATACGTTAAAATTATAAAATTTGTGCAATTGATGAACGGGAAATCGCTTTAGATGATTAGTCCATCGGTTTCAATTCATGTACGTGATTCTGGAGTGATTTCCATTTGCAGTAAATGCAGCTGCTGACGTCGCTGTGCGTCGCAATGCCGATACAAGTAAGGACCTTGTGCCGGCTGTGAAATGTGAATAATGCCGCACCAATACGGAGTGCCGTCGATCGGGTTCAAAACGGAATCTCCGCCGACGCCGCCACCGCTCTACAACGAAGCCGTCTACCCGCTGATACCGTCGGTGCTCAGCGCGCAATACCGAAACGAAGACCGCAGACTGACGCGCGAGTCAATGCAGCAGTATTTACGTGAACGTCCCGACATGGTCATTGTGATATTGCACGCGAAAGTCGCACAAAAATCGTACGGCAATGAGAAGCGATTCTTTTGTCCTCCGCCGTGTATCTATCTGAGCGGTGACGGCTGGCGTTTGCGCCAAGAACAAATGCTGCGTGACGGCGAAAATGAGCACAGCTCACAATTGTGCGCCTTTATTGGTATCGGTAATTCAGATCAGGATATGCAGCAGTTGGATTTAAACAATGGTAAATCTTCCAACTACCATGTTTTTTAACTTTCCAACTTCTTCAGTACTGCAAATTCACCTTACTGCCTTTTTCATAATCTTTTTGAAACTTTTTAATCTTATTTCAATAACAGATATTGGTTATGTCTAAAGTGACCACATTTTCATTAAGACAAAGCGGGACAAATGGGACGAAATAAGAATTACAATTTAGTTATTTATATTTTATTATATAGCCTCATACACACCTAGATCTTTTTTACGGAATTTTCTACATGAATTGATTTAATACGAGTTAAAAGGAAAAAATTTCTTTATGTGAATTGTTTTGTTTTAACACAATTTTTAATATTCTAGGAATACTTATCTGTATTAATCCAAGACATAAAGATAATAATTATAATCGACTACCGAGTTAACCTAACTCGGTACATTATATAACACGTTCACGCTGGTGGATTTTTTATATGAGATTTTTTAATGCACTGTAGGCCACCGGTGGCCCACGCCGGCGTGAACGTGTTAATTTAGTTTACTCTGTATGCATTTTGTTTTTTTTTACGTATTTTTCATTTCTTTATGTTCATCATAATATTTAATACAGGTAGCCCTCCTCTAACACGGTATCTCATAACACGGTTTCGCTATAACACGATTCCTAAATTGCAAAAACCCTTCTACAACACAGCATCCTATAACACGGTTTCGCTGTAACGTAATGAGAAAACTGCAAATACTTCGTACATATAACACTGTATGTACTTATACAGCAGCTACGAGACTTGCTGTCCTGAAGATACAACGTTGCGAAATGTATGTAGGTTTAATGCATATTAAGTATTCCAAGGCATGAACCAGCAATCGAGATGGTTACCAACGGAGACTGTTTAGTTATAAGAGTTTTCCGTGTAGTTTTAGCCGTAGACTAATTTACGGCCGGATCAAGTTGCTGACACGGCTTTGCAAGCCACGTGTACGATGTCACTTCCAAATTGCTGGAAAAGGAACACGGTTTTTCCTCTTATCGGGATTTGTGTCCCCCGTGGGACATTAAGGGTCTCATGCAATACAGTTTCACAAAACACGGCACTTTCTAAGAACCTAACTACCGTGTTATAGGAAGGTTACCTGTATTTAAATAAAAGGTAATATATTTTAATAATAGGGGAGCAGTAGGTATTATGGAACACTTTTTTTGAGTTACAGTAAAACAATAACCTAAACATAAGGGTTGAAAATTTATAATTATTTCGATAGTAGCACCTCTTGGCTACAGTATTATGAAAAACTAATTTTACTTTACTAGTTTTTAAGATGTGAGTAGTTTTCCAAAAAAGTTTAATATCCTGAATTAGATGAATGTTCAGATAATTTGGGACACTTATATAATTGCTCAGTATGTCTTCAAAAATGAATGAAATAAAATTTAATAATTTTTATTATTTTATCAATAAAACGTTGCACAACTTTTATTTTATTAAAATGTTTCGTGAATTATAAAATTTTATCCTCTCTTTCATTTTGAATTTAATTAATTAAAGCGTCTTTATAAAAAAATTGCTTAACAATAGATTTACGAATGTTTGATTATATACTATTTTTACTGAAGTGAGCCAATTTGACACATACAAAAAATTTAAGCTTTTGTAAAAAAGAACACTGAGAGAAATGATTAATACTAGCAATAAAAAAATTAATACGGCTTATTAACAAGTTTAATAAAATAAGTGACAATTAGAAAATTTAATACTATCAATTAGAAAACTTTTAATACGATGATTTAATTTCCATTATTAAATAAAACTATTGGTACTATTAATTTCTTTAGGCGGCCTAAAAATATTTATTTGTCTTTAAAAAAAGACAATTTTTTTAGCTTAAAAAAAGTTTACTCCTAAACAAAAAAAATTCACTGTAAAAAAATCCCTTAACTTTGTCAATTATTATTGTTTTTACGGACAACAATTTTTTTTCTATTTTGGGGAAAAATATACTTTTTACTCACAATTTAATATATTTACTATGAATTTGTGTGAAAGGGAAATTTCAGTAGCCTGAGAACATAGGGATACAGCACCACCATTTTATAAAAAAAACTAGAAATTTTTTTTGAAAAAAAACTTTCTCGAATAATTTTTATGAAATAAAGCTTTTCACCCACAAGCTCCCACCGAAGCTGGATTTTGAGTTTTTTGAAAAAACAATTTCTAATAAAAAAAATAAATGCTTACCTGTTATCAATCGTTAAAAAGCAGTTTTTTTTTAAAATTGAAATGCTCTTTTTAACGCAATAAAGTCTGCACTACAAATTCTTGTGAGTGGAAAGTTTTAGTGGCTTAAAAAACGATAAGCATTCAGCGTCTCTTATTTTCGTAAAAAAATAATTTATTCTCCGTACTAAATTTTGGTAAAAAATAAATTTAATTGCTCATATTAAGTTCTAATAATTATGTGTAAAATATTTTTATATAATACGTATTAAATCTTTCGTATTAAATCGTTTTATAAAAAATTTCCCTCGGCGTAGTTTCTAATCAATTTATATGAAAGTCTGGGAATAAGAGGAATTAACTTTTACATATATTTTATCTTTTCACTAAAAACCATGTATAATTTTAAGAAGTAATATTAAAGTTTTATATATACAATGTAATCAAATTTTCAGTAAGTCAAGTCAGCTCAGTCCGAAATCTAGTGTTAATCGTTATTTGTATTTCTACCATTCACTTTTTTTACGAGTGTAAAAAGAGTTTATGTGCGTTTTTTATTGCTTATAAGCGTTTAATATTTTCTTACTGGATAGAGGATTGTGTACAAAAATAAACGCCATTTAGACATTCATTTCATTATTAACGCTTTTTAGTCGATTTGTACTATATAGTTGTAATGAATTTTCAAAATATTTAACATTTATTAAGAAAATGAAAAGATTATGGTTGAAATTAAAATAATGTTTTTAAGTCTTCCATTTTGGATTATGATTTTAATTATTTTTTAGACTATGGTAAAATAAGGAAAATCTTGTTTTGATAAAATTTTTAGGTAAGCAATATTGTGCAGCGAAAACATTATTTATTTCGGATTCTGATAAGCGAAAACATTTTATGTTATCGGTAAAAATGTTTTATGCAAATGGACATGACATTGGTGTTTTTCACAGTAAACGCATCAAAGTGATCTCAAAGCCATCGAAGAAAAAACAGTCATTGAAAAATGCAGATTTATGTATTGCGAGTGGCACAAAGATCGCATTGTTCAATCGGCTTCGCTCACAAACAGTTTCTACTCGTTACCTTCATGTGGAAAACGGTAATTTCCACGCAAGCTCTACCCAGTGGGGTGCGTTCACCATTCATCTCTTAGATGACAACGAGAGTGAGAGTGAAGAGTTCCATGTTCGTGAAGGGTATATTCACTATGGTTCAACTGTAAAATTAGTTTGCTCAGTTACTGGTATGGCTTTACCAAGACTAATCATTAGAAAAGTATATTTGTGTTAAGTGGTAGTACTGGTACTATACAATGAAAATTTATAAACTAAAATAATATATTAATATATATATATATATATTTTATTTTAAATCTAATGTACAAGAAATTATTTTTAAAACTATATCGAAATTACTATTTGATAAATATATTAGCTCTTATACTTTAAGACTTTGATATTAGGTATGTCATGGACCTAAGAAAAATGGTCAATGAATCCGACTCAGAGATTTCATATTTCGACGTCTAAAAATGTAGACTTCTCGAAGCTTCTTAAAACACAATTTCAAAGGTATTTTGCATCGATTGATTACCATCTTTCATACAAAGTAAAATTCCTGGATTTTATTTTTTTTTACGATATTTAATTACTAAACATATTATCTAAAAAAAATATTAATAATTCTAAAAACCAGTACATTTTGAAGCTTGTTTTTCGTAAAGATGCGTTTTATATTAAATATTGTTATCAGAAATTAATATAAAATAGCTTAAAAAAATTAGTGTTTTAAGTAAAGTTGTTCAAAAAATATGTTTAAGTAATTATTATGAATTATTGTTCAACATATATGTTTAAAAATCATGGGAATTATTCACAATTAAAGAAATACAAATATTTGTTGAATGCACCATAAAATATGATCTGTTATTAAATTTATTTTATCTGATTTTTTTTCTGTTGAAAAAAAATTCTGATTACTGAATAAATAATTAAGACGAGAGCTTAATATTAAAATATAATGGTTGCGTTAAAAAATTCAATACTAGTTTAGAGTTAGTTTAATATTAAATTGAGTTAAACGCTGTCAAAAAACCCAAGAGTTGATTGAATTGTAAAAAATTTCGACCAAAAAAGTTATTTTGTTGTAATCTCTACGAGTAATAAAGGAAAGCAAAATAAAAACACAGATTAAAAACAACTACTTGTAAGCAAGTTTGAAAATTACTTGAAAAAATGAAAATAATTCGATTCATCATATTCCGGATAACTACAATTTTTATTTTTTTTAATGTGCAACAATTTTGAATGGTAGAGTTCACATTTTTGAGTAAAAATTAACAGTATTGAATTTATGAACGCAATCAATATGATGGACAGATACCTATACTATGCTTAGAGTAAGTGTTTTTATCTTATTGTCGTACACTTTGTAGTCAATTACGAAAAAAGCTAACTTTTTAATCGTTTTTTTCAATTTTCTTTCTCTAGAAATTGCGTCTCTTATTATTTGTCATTTTGATTTATTGATAAAAAGTTATTAAAGTGCTATAATTGCTTTTATTAAATAAGATAAAAGAAATAAAGTTGTAAAAACTTTATGGATACTAGGTTTGCAATAATCAAGATATTTAAAACTTCTATTGTACTCCTTTTAACTATTTAGAACAGTGTTCACAAATTTTTTCGACCTATGTATCTTTTTTTATCGTTAAAAATTTTCAGATTCCACCTAAGTAAAATAAAACATTATTAAATTATCAAATTGAACCATGACTAAATTTTAGTAATAATACTGAAAAAAAAACATTACTGTTACCAAAAAAACACATTCAGTGCGCGTATTCGCAATAAATATTCTGTAACCTTGATATTTAAGTAGTAGCATATACTTTAGGTACCGGTTTATGTTCGTGTGTTACTCTATTTGCTGAAATTTATTTTAATTTCTATAATAATCAAAATATACGACAATTTTTTATTATTTTACATAGGTCTTGAGTGGATCCATTGATATTTTTCATGAACCCACAAATCAATTCTAATATTTCACAAATCTCTTGAGTAATAGAAAGACCCTCGAGGGCCTGTAAAAATCCCATTTGTTTAGAATAAGCATGGCAAACCTGCGACCCATGGGAAAGAAACTGTACCATACAAGTTTTTTAACTGACATGCGGGTTTTTATAAATTTATTTTTTATACGAAAACCTACTATTTTCATTGAGAAATTGGTTAACTTAGGGGTGAGAGACTTGGGGTCCGCGAGCCACTTGTTGCCCGCTAAATATGTTTATGTGGCCCTTTAAGGGTTTCCAAAATTTAATTTATTTATCAACTTTCTTCTATAAATATATTGCTATGACATTACCTATAATATAAAATAGTAGTACATACTAAACTAGAACGATTTTTGTGACAAGCTACTCACATTTCGATAACTTTTTTAAGTATTCAATACGAGTGCGTTACGTCTGTGCATGTTTGTGTTTATCACTGTTATACAGTCAACTATCAAATAGAAATTCTTGTGTTTCTTGAAAAACATGAGTGGAATATTATTGTCAAAAAGGTAACATTGGATCTTTTTATTCAAACAATTTTTTTAAACCATGAAATTAATCAAAAATGACCATTGATCAAGACCGAGTGATGCACGATTAAAAAGCTGCGTATGTGTAGCTATTTTATCGGTTACTGCGGATATTGATCAACTTTTATCGAAAAAATAGTGCCAAATATCACATTAAAAATTTTAAACCAATTCGTTTTTCTGTTATTTTCTTGTCTTATTTTTCATTAAAATTAGTGTATGAAATCTTGATTTTTTCTAAATTTTATGTTTATCCACTCTAGTGGTTACTAAAAATAAAGCCTTGTAAGTTATTAATTAGTGTTACTTTATGTGCGGCCCACTAAAAATATTTAAAATGGCCCATTGATAAAAAAGGTTGCTCATCCCTGGGCTAACTGATTCTTTATTTCTATCTTATTCCGATATCTATGTTGCATCTTTGATGCGCATATTTACTGTACTATAGAATGAAGAAGTATATCAGTCAGTATCCGTACTGATCTATATGTGGCATCCATTTCGAATGCTTTTATGAGTAATGCCTTATTAATTCAAACCCTTAGTTTCATGAGATACTAAAAAAAAAGTGAGCTAACTTTGACCTACGTTTTTAAAAGTTTCGCCTTCGCTGGTTTAGAATTTTAACTTAAGATTTCATAAATTATTAATATATTTATATATTTAACATTAAATATAGACGCATCTTATATCATTTCAAACGAAGAGCAAGTTTTTTTACTATAATATTTAACTAGATATTTTCCCGGTAGGTGGATAAGCAGCAAGCGTTATTAGAAGCTGATGATCCCGTGTCTCAACTGCACAAATGTGCTTTTTATATGAAAGACACTGAACGTATGTATTTATGTTTGTCGCAAGAACGAATAATACAATTTCAAGCGACACCGTGTCCAAAGGAGCCGAACAAAGAGATGATAAATGACGGCGCATGCTGGACCATAATTTCGACTGATAAAGCTGAATATCAGTTTTATGAGGGAATGGGACCGGTGCGATCGCCAGTGACGCCAGTACCGCTCGTCCATTCGTTGAATCTGAACGGCGGTGGTGATGTTGCAATGCTCGAATTGATCGGTGACAATTTCACACCGTGTTTACAAGTGTGGTTCGGAGACGTTGAAGCTGAAACGATGTACCGGTGTCAAGAGTCGTTGCTGTGCGTTGTACCAGATATTTCGCAATTCCGCGGCGAATGGTCATGGGTTAGGCAACCGACTCAGGTACAGGTATCGTTGGTGCGAAACGATGGTATTATATATGCCACTGGTTTAACGTTCACATATACGCCTGAGCCGGGACCCAGACCGCATTTTGCACAAACAAACGACATTATCAGAACACCGCAAAGGATGCAGTCCTCGTCCGTTTCTACAGACATTGCTTGGAATAATACAGACGTTTCTTAGTGCTCTTTTTTAATAATTTAATGTTTTGTGCTGTTCTTTTTTTAGTAAATTAAATTTTGAAAATATTAGTGGATAAAGTGAACAAAGTATTTAAGAACTGTTGAAGATGAGGAAATGAACTTCCATTAAAATAAGTAGATTGCGGAAATGTTTATTAAAATATGTGATTGCATTAAGTAAACTAATTCTTAAATTTTGTTTTAGTTGTGTTGAGAGAGGAAATACATGTAGAACCAAAGAAAAAAAATCGATTTTTTTGCTTTAAAAATGAACTATTTGAGGAAGCTGAAGAATTGTTATATGGTTCTGGAGTAGCAGATTAATAAGTAAATAACGACCAGCAGTAGTTTTTCTTACTCGATTAACTACTATATTTTCAATCGCTTTTTCCTCGAAATTACATTATCCTAATTGGTACAGATCAAAACTCAAAATCTAATCATTCGATTAATTTAAAATTTGGTCTGCGTATAGTCAATAGCATTCTCTTAAATTTATACTTACATGATTACAACAATTACTTGAAATAATACTTCTTTATACAAATTGTTTGAAAAATCGACCCAAAAATCAAATTTTTTTATTTTCGTTTTTTTTTTTTTAATTTCAGAAGTTTACATTGAAGGAAATATAATTAATAACACTAGCCAACAAAGAAATTTTTCCAAAAACCAAATGTGTATATTATCTTAGTACCTCACTAGTAATAAACAAAAACGGAAATTATTTTACGATCTTAAGATAAATTAATAACATTTTGTGTGTACATTG